>PVKU01008270.1:0-75890 GCA_004027475.1 Anoura caudifer
AGGTTCCTAAGCCTCTCCTCATTTTTTTGAATTCTTGTTTCTTCCTTGTTTTTTGTTTGGTTGTTTCTTTCTTCCTTCTGGTCCACTCCATTGATTTGAGTCCCAGTTTTCCTCCCATCTCTGTTGGTTCCCCATGCATCTTTCTTCATTTCACTTATTGTAGCCTTCATTTTTTCATCTAATTTGTGAGCAAAATCAAATAATTCTGTGAGCATCCTGATCACCAGGGTTTTGAATTGTGCATCTGATAGGTTGGCAATGTCTTCGTTGCTTAGATAAATTGGCTGTGGGGCTTTGATTTGTTCTCTGGTTTGAGCCATTTTCATTTCTGGGTGGTTTTTTTTTTTTTTTTTTTTTTTTTTTTTTTTTTTTTTTTTTTTGTCTAGTCGCGGCTGTTACGTAGTGAGGGGTGGAGCCTCAGGTGTTCCCCAGGGCGGGACAGCCCAGTCGCTGGGTAGTAACGCTGTATGTGGGGGTGGGGTCTGAGAAGAGACAATGGCGCTTGCTCTGCTCACTCTCGGATTCCAGTCCATGAAAGGGAAAGTTTTAATGGGCTTGGTTGGTGAGATTTATGCAACAGGAAAGAAAGTGCAGATGGAGGGAAGGGATTAGGAGGCACCTTGGTTAGAGGAGGCAAAGAGGGATATAAAGGAGGTAAAAGAGTAAGGTTAGGAAGGACCTTGGTTAGCACAAATAAAGAGACCTGTGGCTTTTCAAAAAAACTACATTTAGTTGTTTATTTGGTTTAGTCAATTTGGAAAAAGTACATTCTAAGGAAACAATTTAAAATCCTAAAACACGTTTACAAGCCTCCACATACTAATTCAAATAACTATTCCATTTGGATTAATTTTGTAGCCACAGTCTTCTTAGTTCGGATAAAAACAACTTTGGGAACATCAAAGATTCTCCATATAGACACTAGAGTTCTAAGCTACCCTTTGTAAAATTGGTCCATTTAGTTAGAGATGAGCATGAGAAAGAACAAATGTAATTTTTTAACATATGCCAGGGTCTCCCAAACAGGGGCACCCTAAGAACATTCAGATGACTGGCATCCCATTATCAGAAACAAAGAGTACTCACCAGAAGGACAATATGTCTGTATCTAGATCCAAAATAAAGTCACAGACCTTGACCAAAAGGAGGAAGCTCAAGACTGAGAAGAGACTTACCAAACCAATAGTTACGGTGACTCGTGGAAGTAAAGAACACAAAGGGCTCAAGTGTGAGTACCTCGCTCAATTCCAGAGATTGTCATTCCTTGGTGGTCGGCTCCTTCAGATCCCACTTCTGACATAAGGTAATGTCGACCCAAAAAAAGAAAAAAAATAGTAGTAGTAAACTAAAACAAGCTCAAGTAACCAGAAATTGAGTTTATTCAGGAATAGCAGAGAAATCATAATTCTGGACAAGCAAACCACAGAGAACTACAGGAAAGACTGATGATGTCTGGTTGCTTTTATGGGCAAGAAGTAAAAAAGGGAAAAGAGTTCAGTTAAAGGCCATGTAGTGAGTTCATTAATTCAAAGATGGAGAGACATTCTTGGCAGATGCTCATTTGTCAGAGGAAAAGCTTCAATCTTCTATAAATCAGACATTTATAGGAAATCAGTCTTTCATTTTTTAAAAAAAGATTTATTTATTTTTAGACAGAAGGGAAGAAAAGGAGAGAAACATTAATGTGTGGTTGCCCCTTATACGCCCCCTATTGGGGGCCTGGCCTGCAACCCAGCCATGTGCCCTGACTGGGAATTGAACAGGTGACCCTTTGGTTCACAGGCCGGCACTCAATCCACTGAGCCACACCAGCCAGGGCCCAGTCAATCTTTCCTTTTTATGAGGACACATGCATGAGATTCTTCACTTCCTATCTTTCAGTTTCACTTTAATCTAAAGTGGAACTTAGATTAAAGTTCTTTCACACTTTTATCCATAACAAGCCTGAGGAATGTGCGTGAGTAGTCAAGGACAGATGTATGTTGCACACTTGGATACATTAGTCTTTAACTCACAGTGGGGAGGGACAGAAGTATGGGACTGGGTCATCAGACTATAGGAATTAGGCAGTGGTTAAAAACTAGAAAAGTGGATGAACCCCCTGAAGGGGAATTATACAGAATGATATAGAACAGCAGGTCAAGAATGAAACTGGGGAACACCACTGTATAAAGACTATACAGTGGGTGGAAGAATAAAATACTATAGAGGAGACTAAAAACAAAACAAAACAAAACAAAACCCAACTGGAAGAAAACCAAATGTAGGCAAACAAGACCTAATATTAACTGACTATTAATATCTAGGTTCCAAATCAGTCTCTTCAAATGCACTACTTCATTTAACCCTAAATAGCTCTAAAATTAGGGTTTTAATTTTATTCCTGCTTCTTAAATGAGAATACTGTGACTTAGAAAAATAGGTATTTCATGGAAGAAAATGGGTATATAGTCAGACTGCTAAGGTTAAAATCTTGCCTTTACAAGCTATGTGTTTCAGCTTCCAATTCTTTGAAGCAAGGGATAACAGTTCCAGCCTCACAGGGTTGTTACAATAAATAAATTTATTACTGCATGTTAAATGTACAGAATAATGCCTGGCACACACACACAAATATGTGCTGCATAGAGAATTTCAAAGAAATACAATAGTGTGAAATAATAAACTTGTAGAATAAACTATTAGATATAAAGCCTAATTATATCTATAATAAACATATATATCCCATGCTGCTGACCATGACAACAGATAAATATACATATATACATACATACACAAACAAACTTATACTGGGGACAGGAAGACTAGATAAATCCAAGGTGAATTCATAAAAGAAAATGTTTCCCCAAATTGTCACAAAACAGAAAGTCACTTTAACATATTAATAATTGCACTTCCATTGATAACTAGTGAATGAAATAAGATTAAAGGCAGAATGAGGCTCCTAGATACTGGAGGCTTCTAGATACTGGATAATGTCAACATATCTCATACAATAAGGGAGCATTTTATAAATATTTGTAAGTTGATAGCTAAATACACTTTTCTATTACATTTTGAAGTAGATTTACCATTAAATATAACAGTAAATACCCAAAAGGGATCTACTGAAACAGAAATCAAAACAGTGGTAAACCTTTAAATGTAAATATTTATAGTTTTATACTCATGTAAAGATTGAATAGGACACACCAGCTCTCTTAATCACTTTGTGCCTTTTCACGGGAAGATCAGAGCTAGTTAAGCTCTAAACTCATTTCCTCTCTTCTGAACACAGTAGAAGAACCTGATCTCAAAGGAGTAACCAACAAAAGGTGTTAAATCTTGAGCCATCCCACAAACATCAGATATTTAGAGAAAAAGACTTTCACACTTTATAGACTTGATGTAAAGGTTAAAAAGGACTAGAAATAATGTACTGCCAATTGTAACTTTACTAAACATACAAAAATGCTTAGCTTAGACTTAAGCTATCAAACTCTCTTTAAATTGCTTGCCTTGCCCTTGGCGTTGATTACTACTGCCACCTAGCAACAGATCCAAAAATTAAAGAACACAAAATATCATCCAGGACTACAAAGTTTCTAAACAGAAAGATGCTTTAACTTAGTAATTATTTAAATTTCTTCTATTAGCCATGATAATTGAGACTGAATTGCATTTTTCTTAGTTGTTCTTTTCCTTTCTTCTTCTATGTGAACTCATAAATTATTACCTCTATTAATTCACAGATTTTATTACCTCAGCCCTGATCTTTCTCCAAAATTGCAATCCCATATTTATAATGTCTCCCTAGATCCCTATCTCTAAATTTGCTGCCAAAACTTCAAATTAAATACACCCAAAATATAACTCAAATATCTGAATTTTTCATCTGTTAACTGCACAAACTTTTCATCTTCTAGGCTCAAAATCTGTCACCTACTGATTAAAGGGAGGCAAGGAACAAGATTCAACTAAGCTTATAAATCCCACCTTGAAAATCACCCTTCACATCTATCTCCTCACTGTTTCTTCTGCCATTACCCTCCAAATTTTTCTTCTTCTTCTTCTTTTTTTTTTTTTGTTTTTTTTTGAGAGTATGTCTATTAAAGCTGGACACAGTGAAACAAGGAAGGGCCTATCATAGAAGTATCAGGAGATGGCCTAAGCAGGGCTACTTTGGCTCTCTAGAAATGTTATGGGAAAGTGAGCCAAGGTGATGCTGCTAGCAGCTCACTGTAAAGTCAGAGAACGGGGGACCTTAGAAATAAGTTGATGGGGTAAGCTGGGGACCAGCTACTGCTGCCCATTTCTCCACTGGTTGCAAGTCTTATGGGCACCCTTAGAAAATTCACTTGAAAGGGAGATTTGAGTGGGTGTGCCCCAAGCAGGGCACACTATCCTCATTACCTCTTATCTGCAACTGTAAAACCTCCTACTTGCCTGACACAGAGCAAAAACAGGAAACACTTAATCTAACATCTAACCAATTCCTGGACAATGATGGCAAAAATAGGACAAAGTCTTACTACTCATAAGAGAAATATGTAAATTTTGTTCTTAGAAACTACTTTCATGTTGTAAAAAATACTGACATTCAACATGACACTAAATGGAAAATGAAAGCGATATGACTTCACAAATACAAATAGTTCTTAAGTGAAATGCTTAATTTTTATGAAGTATCACATACATTATTTTATTGTTTCTGCATAGGCACATTTGAATTATCAACTATTTTATAGCAACCGTGGACTTTTCAATATTTTAATAGGTGGAGTATTTTTCACACAAGAGAACTACATAAAGGATGGATATTCTTTCCAAGAATCCTATATAACTTTCTTGAATTATCTAGATCCTAAAAATGCTTCAAGACCTAGCTCAAATGCTACTAGCACTACAATCTTTCTTAACCCAGCCTAAAGTTAGTTTTTACTTCCCTTAAATGCCAAAATACTGTCTATAATTCATACTACGATATCATATACTAAATATATTGAAGTGTTACTTATATCTAGTTATATTTTAAATACTTATATTTGTTTATCCCCACTGTAGAGCATAAAGTTCTTTTTTAAATTATTGATTTTTAGAGAGAAAGAGAAATATTGATATGTAGTTTCACTTACTTATGCATTCATTGGTTGCTTTCTTGTATGTGCTCTGACCAGGGATCAAACCTGCAACCTTGGCTTATCAGGATGACACTGAACTGAGCTACACGACCAGGGCCAGGAATAAACTTCTTAGGGGAGGGAGCCATATTCTCCAATTCTCTATTCTCTAAAATCAATCCACTACCGGCCTACCTCATGAAATTCTATTTCGCATGGAGTGTAAACTTACAAACACATACAAAACAAATTCAATACAGGATGAAAAAATACAAAGGAAAATGCACATACTACAAAACAATGTCCAAGACAGAAACACACACACACACACACACACACACACACACACACACACTTGAAGCCTTAGAAGCAGAAATCCCTTTTCTGAAGAAAGCAAAGTTCCTACATAAGAAATTAATACCAACATTAATGAAACATCCATAACCACAGCTTTGAGGTTAATTCACTCCAAACCTCCTAAAGTCATAGAAAGTGCCATTGTAACAGGGAATGCCGGGGTCCCCAAAATGGGGAAGTCCCCCCACTAACCTGGCTGGGAAAAGGGAAAGCAGAGCAGGGCCATTGAGAGTTACTTTGCATACCTAAAGAACTTGGCCAGTGTTTAAGTAATGTTAAGTAGCTGTGCCTGGGAGATGGGCCTGACTCTAACTTGTGATATAGCTGGAGGGGCTTGTTTGAGAGGCTTGGAGCTGGCTCCTACATCACAGAGCCAGGCCTGCCCAGACTAACAATGGCAGCTGAGAAGAGCAGCAGATAAGGGGAAGGGCAGATGTAACCCAGCGTGGCAGGAGTTGGAAATAGGTTTCAGAGGAAGATTATGTGCTGGGATTTAAACCCAAGGGTGGGGCAGCCATGCACTTTTGACCACACAGCTTAGAAAGGAGCAGAAAAGCAGGATGTACCAGCCTTGCAGAATCTTGGACACATGGTTTGAAAGGAGGCAGAAGGACCCCCACTGGTCCACCATGAGGATGCAATTTGGATTAAGAGGAGGAGCAGAGCCAAGCACAGATGACTAGAAGAAGCCAGAATACAGACAGATAGGATTCTGCCCAGCTAAGCTACAGACTTCTATTTATTTTCCTACAAGGTGGGACCTCTGACTGGCCTGGTTTGGAAAGGGGAGGCAGGACTGTGTGTTTGTGGGTGTTTCTTTGGTTTCTAAAGAGAGTGGGATTTAATAGTGGAGTTCCATCATTATTCTGAAAGTGTGTAACTTTTGAATAGTTCCTTTCCTTTTCATAAGACTCTGGCACTGGGAGTCATGGTTCCTATTGGTGGCGGGCAATAGAACCCAGTGGTTCTGTTACACCATGAAGTCATAACTGAGGAAGCTAAGGAGAGGGTTAGGACTTGGGAACATCACCTTACCGTATTACATAGCACCCTATCTGCAGAAAGCATTCAATAAATACTTGCTGGTTTGAATGTAATTTAAGAACTAGTCCTACATATACAAACTCCAGAAGGAAAAAATAAGTTCAAAATGCTCTTTCTTCAGAAAAGACTTTATAGGATCACAGTATCTAAAATTTTCTGCAAATAATGCATAATGTCCCTTGTATGACATAAACCACATTTTTGATGCCAAAAAAGATACATCCACAATTTAATCATTCAAGATTTTCTAAAATAACCCAATGATTCATACATTGTATTCTTCCTATGTTTAGAATGGCTCAGGGGATTTGTGTGATTCTCAAGCTCCCTTCTTAGTTTCTAAGAAAAACTTCAATTTGATTTCACATTCTCAGAAAAAAAGGGAAAAGTTTGGAGAGAATAAAATAGTTTCATAAAAAGAATTTAGTGCTATATTAAATAAAAATTAATGACAGGCCAATAAAAATCACAACTTAGCCCTGGCTGGTGTGGCTCAGTGGATTGACTGCTGGCCTGTGATCCAAAGCATCGCTGGTTCGATTCCCAGTCAGGACACATGCCTGGGTTGTAGGCCAGGTCCCCTGAAAGGGGCACATGAGAGGCAACACACATATTGGTGTTTTCCTCTATCCCTCCCTTCCCCTCTCTCTAAAAATAAGTAAATAAAATCTTTTAAGAATATGTATGTGTATATATGTGTAAAATCACCACTTTAAAAAATCACTATAAAAGTTAAGCTTCAATATGTATTCTCCTTTTGAAAAGAGATGCCTGTAATACATGCTAACAACTTTAGGTATGAGTGATACAGGGGCTAAAGGAAGGATTCAAGAAGAAAGGGAAGGGCTCTGACAGAATCAGAACCAAGGATAAAATGTGTACTCTAACAAAGATAGCCAAGAAATGGAAACAATGGGAAATGAAGGAACCTGTGCCTGGGATGAACTTAGTCAATATGTGTAAACTGAAGAGGTGTTACCAGAAAAAAGGAAGTAGTGTTTTTAAAGAGAAAGATGAACACTAGAAGAGAAGAAGCTTACTTTTTTTTCTTTGCACATGACCTACAGTAAATCACAGATCCAATTTGAATCTTGGTTTCCTGACATTTCCCCTTTTCCTATTTTTTGGCACTTTTGTATGCACCAATACATAACAGTAACTAAGATATACCGAAATTTTGCTATATGCCAGGCACTGTTCTAAATGTTTTATATGCATCATATCTCATTTAACATTCTGGACAGTCCTATAAAGTATGTGCATTTACTTCCCCCATTTTATAATTAGAAAAGGGAGGCTTAGAAAAGGTGTGTGATTTGCCAAAGGTTGTTTGTCTCACAAACGCATAGTAGGAACTAGAAGTCAAACATGACTCAAGAGCAAACACTGTTAAATGCTTTCTCACACTGACTCTCAAATGATATAAAGGACATATCTTACACAGCTTTTTTAAATGGCCATTCCAATATAAAATGGTATTATAATTCTTGTTTCCATTAACATTTCAGAATGATCATTAATCAAAAAAACAAGCAATAGAGAATTAAAATATTTAAAGCATATTCATGTGGAAAGTCTTAACACTATGAAAAAAAATTTTAAGATGATGGCAATACCAATGATGTCAACTCCAGTGCAAATTTTGGTTGCCTGTGCCAAGTGTATACAGACTTAAAGATTTAAAATAATATCAGCTATGAGATAAAATAAACTTAAAATATAAGTCATCACCTGCAGCTTTTTCTCTTCTCGCTAATATTTCACATTAATACTTGATGAATGACAATGAATAAAATCAACGAGGAAAGAATTTATTTAAAACAGTGTTTGTCAGGCACTGTTTTAACACTTCACAAATACTTACTCATTTAATTCTCATAACATCCTATGAAGTACTTATAATTACCTAATTTCACAAATGGGAAATTGAAGCACACAATGGTTAAACATAACCAGCTCAAAATCACAAAGCTTGTAATTAGAGTCAATACTCAATTTAGGCAGTTTAGTTAAGAATCTTCTCTTAACCACTGGATCTGCTGCAATTCAAGGAATGATGAAATTCTTTTTTCAAAAGCCAGTAAAAAGAAATGATCAGGATGAATGGCCATAAGAATGGAGATAGTGGACTTCCAGCCAAGATGGAGGCATAGGTGGACACACTATGCCTTCCTCATACAACCAAAATTAAGGACAACAAAGATTTAGAAACAAGAAAACAACCAGAACTGATAGAAAACTGAACTGTATGGAAGTCCAACAACCATTCATCCAGATCAGTAACGGGGTGGAGTCACGGCAGGAAAAAGCGGAGGTTGGCTTACCCCGGTGCGCAGGCAGCGGCAGCTAGCAGACCCCAGGCACATAGGTGGCGGGTAGCGGACCCGGGCAGAGGGTGGCAACAGTGCAGACCCAGTGAGGCCACGCAAGGTGGCTGGCTGACCAGGTGGTCCCACATTCGCGCGCAGATAATCCAGGCCCAGGGGAAGCGGCAGAAAGGACTGGAATCCGAGAGACAGTGGAGCAAGCGCCATTGTTCCCTCTTGGATCCTGCCCCCACATACAGCGTCACTACCCAGCAACTGGGCTGCCCTGCCCTGGGGAACACCTAAGGCTCTGCTCCTCACTACATAACAGCTGTGACCAGACCAAAACAAACAAACAAACAAACAAACAAACAAAACCCAAGAATGGCTCAAACGGGAGAACAAATCAAAGCCTCACAACCAATTCACCTAAGCCACCGAGAGATAGCCAACCTATCAGATGCACAGTTCAAAGCCCTGGTGATCAGGATGCTCACAGAATTGGTTGATTTTGCTCACAAATTAGATGAACAAATGAAGGCTACACTAAGTGAAATGAAGGAAAACGCACAGGGAACCAATAGAGATGGGAGGAAAACTGGGTCTCAAATCAATGGAGTGGACCAGAAGGAAGAAACAAGAATTCAAAAAAAATGAGGAGAGGCTTAGGAACATCCAGGACATCTTTAAATGTCCCAACATCCGAATTATAGGGGTACCAGATAGGGAAGAAGAAGATCAATAAGTGGAGAATGTATTTGAACAAATAATAAAGGAGAACTTCCCCAATCTGGCAAAGGAAATAGTCTTCCAGGAAGTCCAGGAAGCTCAGAGAGTCCCAAAGAAGGTGGACCCAAGGAGGAACACACCTTGGGCACATCATAATTACATTAGCCAAGATTAAAATGAAGGAGAGAATTCTAGAAGCAGCAAGGGATAAGGGGACAGTCACCTACAAAGGAGTTCCAATCAGACTGTCAGTTGATTTCTCAAAAGAGAACTTCCAGGCAAGAAGGGACTGAAAAGAAGTATTCCAAGTCATGAAAGGCAAGGACCTACATCCAAGATTGCTCTATCCAGCAAAGCTGTCATTTAGAATAGAAGGGAAGATAAAGTGCTTCTTAGATAAGGTCAGGTTAAAAGAGTTCATCATCACCAAGCCCTTATTATATGAAATGTTAAAGGGACTTATCTAGGAAAAAGAAGATAAAAAATAGGACAGTAAGAAAAGAGCAAAGTCACAGATATTAACAACCACACCTAAAACAAAAGCAAACTAAGCAAACAATAGAACAGGAACAGAAACACAGAAATGGAGATCACATGGAGGGTTAGCAATAGGGGAGTGAGAGGAGGAGAGAGGGGGAAAAGGTACAGAGAATAAGTAGCATAGATGGTGGGTAGAAAATAGACGGGGAGGGCAAGAATAGTGTGGGAAATGTAGAAGCTAAAGAACTTATGACACATGGACATGAACTAAAGGTGGGGAATGTGGGTGGGAGGGGGTGTGCATGGTAGAGGGGAATGAAGGGGGGAAATGGGACAACTGTAATAGCACAATCAATAAAATATATTAAAAAAAAGAATGGAGATAGTCACTTATCTCAGTATACATACTAACACAAAGGAGCATGTACAAGAAATATCTTAACAGTTGTAATAAATAGACTAAGCTAAATTATCAGGAAAAATCATTTTCATCATAATAGCACACCAAACATTAGTCTTTGGAAGAGGAGGTTTCTTTTAATTTTCATATGAAATGCATCATTAGAAAAGCAAAAAAGAAATTGGGAGACTAATATTACTTAACACTAATATTAACTTAAAAGATGTTTCTCTCTGACATCAATGTTTCTTTCTCCCCCACTTTCCTCTCTCTAAAATCAATAAACATACTTAAGATAGAAAAGATTTTTATCATTCTTTGACCCAATTTATGAAGAAGCAAACAACTATGGTAAAGCTTTTTTTTTTTTTTTAAATCACATTAAGTAGTGGAGTCCCCAACAGAATTAATGCTAAATCTGAACTCTTTTAAGGTACAATAGACACTTAATATAACTTTATTTTATGAGAGAATCACATATTACAAAGGACTACAGTATTTGCCATCTCATCTGATTTTCACAACTCTGAGAATTAAAGAGGGTGTGTACTATTAATCTTATTTTACAAATCAGTAAACTAAAGCTAGGGAAAGCTAAATACTTTGCATGGTCTAGACAGAGCAATCCTCTGATTCCAAGTGACCTTTCTATGATATTTTGCCAACAATTTTATGCTTTATACTTCTCAAGTTGTATCATAACAATATTTAGTCCAGAAAATTTGGAAAGTATAGAATACATAATGAAGCTTTTTGATCTTTAAAACGTTAAGAATACTGCTAAAAATCTCATTATTGTATTATGTACAATTTATTTAGTTTGAAATGACCTAGTTAAATTAGTGGAGTCCAAGAAAAACCTGCACTTATTAAAGTGAATCCAATTTCCAATGTTAAAGATGTGATATAATGTGACCCTAAAATAGTACTATTTTTCAAGAATTAAAAAAATCAATTCTTTTCTATGGTCCACATGGAGACATAGGTAAACATGCTTTACCTCCTTGCACAACTATAGAAAAATTACAACTAGACTTCAAAACAAGTATCACCCAGAACCATCAGAAAATTGAGCTATATGGAAGTCTAACAACCAAGGATTTAAAAAAGCCACATTCATTCAGATGGGTAGGAGAGGTGGAAATGTGGAGCAGGGGTTGGGGGGGGAGGCACAGAGATGCATTGTGGCACACAGAGAGGGCTGAACGGGTGGTCCCACATTCACATGTGGTAGATAAAATTCGAGAGGGATACCTGGGGAGCAAGGGAACCCAGCCCCAGGCTAGACCACACAGCCCATGATTCCAGTGCAAGGAAAATAAATCCCTGTAACTTATGGCTGTAAAAACCAAGGGGGGTGGAGCAGTGGAAGAAAATGCCTGATTTACAGAAGACTCCTCTTAAAAGGGCCACAGGGACTTAGAATTTACACAGATCCACCTCCTCTGAGATTGAGCACCAAGACTACAGCTGGAAAGGCACCAGTTGTATATGGGAGGAAGTGAAGTGACTAGAAAAAGGACGAGTGCTGGGCAACAGAAGGCAGGGAGAGCCACTGTCGCCTCATCAAGCCCCATACCCCACACTGAGCCACAAAGTGGTGAAGTGGGTTGCCCTGCCCTGCCAATTACCTAAGGCTCTGCTCCACACAATTTACAGCTGGCTTTTCTACAATAGGCCACGCTACTATGACAGGGAGTCAAAGCAGCTCTATCTAGTACGCAGAAACAAACACAGGGAGGTTGCCAAAATGAGGAGACAAAGAAATACGGCCCAAATGACAGAACAAAACTCCAAAAAAAGAACAAAATAGAGATAAGCAATCTATCAGATGCAAAGTTCAAAACACTGGTGATCAGGATGCTCAAGGAACTCATTGGACCTGGCTGGTGTGGTTCTGTGGATTGAATGACAGACCGCAAACCAAAAGTCACTGGATCAATTCCCACTCAGGGCACCTATAGGAGGCAACCTGTTGATGTTTCTCTCTCCCACTTCCTATCTCTAAAATCAGTAAATATATCCCCAATGAGAATTAAAAAATAATAAACAAACAAGGTGTGACTATGTGACGAGAGTAAGTAATGTAGGCCTGAACCACAGAAATGTCCCACGTGTGCTTCTGCTTGCCCTTTCCCCTTCTGACTCCATGCAAAAAGCATAGACTTTTACTGAATAATTATATACTGAATGCCTACTGGGAGCTGGGTTATTTCATATATTATCTTATTCTAATGAGTGGATGGTAACAAACTCAATTCATCAGATCCTGTCTCTTGAGAATTATGCATTCCAGCCAGACATGAGAGAGCAACAAATGATTATATTCATCTGAAGGAATGTCGAGTTCTCCATGAAGCATAGTGCAGTCTAGCCTTAGGGGCAATGAAATAGAGTCTGTGTTTGCTTAAATGGCTACCTTTTAAATCCCCATTATCTGAGTTCATGTTGCTTAAACATGGGTTTGAACAGTTCCCATATTCTGAGTTCATGCTTCTTAAATGTAGATTTGAACTGTACACCCTCTCAACAGCTAAGCAGTGATTTACACACAATTGGCCCTAAAATACTGAACTACATTAATATAAACAGCACTCTAGTTCAGAAATATAGAAATTCTCATTTTCAATTATGACCTTTGATATCAAGTAAATGAAAATGTCTTAAATATGTAGAAACCGTGAAAAAAGTAGTGCTTCAAAGCATCATTGGGAAAAGGAAAATAAGCATGATCTTCCTATTTGTAACCAATAATAGAAGTTGCAGGGAAAAAGTCATAATTTGGGGTTAAAACTAAGATACAACTCAAAAACTGAATAGATTACAAGGTGGGAGAAAAGAATTCACAAAAGCAGCTATGTGGGCTGATCTACTTTTGCTTTATGCTACTTACAACTGCCTAACAAAAGGATATAAAGCAAACAAGCAAGACTTTTGCACATACAAGGAATATTGTCCCAAGCTCTAGGTAAGCAGGTAGGTACCATATTTTGCTGTGTATAATGCATTCCATGTATACTGTGCACCCACGTTTTTGGCCTAAACTTTCAGGAGAAAAATCTTTCATTTTAACTTTTAAATTCAATTAGTTATTTATATTTAGAAACAAAACTGATTATTGTATTCTAGGGTATTACCTTGCATATGGATATCATTATTGCTTTCTAGAGTCAGACTATTAACGCATAAGCATAAAAGAATTAAAAACATAGATACCCAATTAGCACTACCCATGTACAATGCACATCCTTATTTTTCCACCAAAAATTTGGGCAAAAAAGTATGTATTATACAGAGCAAAATATAGTAAGTGGGACATACAGGCTTAACTGATACTAGGCTGCATGTTCCCACCACTATTATATATTCTAGCTACTAGGTTCAAATGATAGTCTAGCCTCTACAGTGAAGATTTAAAAAAGCAGAAACAGTCATATGTACGTAACATCAGTGATTTATATTTTAGATCCATTATCTCATTTGATCCTCATACCTCTAGGAAATAGACATGGTTGGGTTGTACTGATTTCAATCCTGCCTTGAAGAAGCTGAGGCAAAGATGCTGACTCCCCCAAAGTTTAGTAAGTGGCTCCTACTTCGACGTCTACTAGATCATTTTACTTCAATAACAACAATGGATTTACTTGCAGGCATGAGGTATTCTGAAATAATTTCAAATTAGGAAACAAGAGCAACATTTTACAAGGAATACCCCATGTTAATTTTACATCCGTGGAAATCGAACGCCACATTCAATTTAAGTTGTGAAAGAAACTGAAGAGACACGCGGACTAGTAACTTAACATGAGTTTCTTCGCGAGAAAATGACAACAGCAAGCACTCCCTGTGACTGCTATGTGGATTAAATGAGATAACACATATAAAGTGCTTAAAACAGAGGCTGGTCTCCTAGTTCGTACTACGCCGTTTCCCAAATGAAAACGTGCTTTCTGACATCGAAAATAAACTCAGAGGGTGGGTCGGAAAAAAATGCGAGCGGAGGGAGGACCAGGGGAAAATAAGGTCCTGGCTTACTTTTCCTTCAACACCCGGCGAAAGGCACTACACTTTTCATTTTAAATGACCCAAAGGAAGTGCTGGGGGCGGCGGCGGCCCTCGGGGTAGGACAGTGGGGGTTTGACCGAAGCTAAGACCGCGGCAACAGAAACTACAACGCTAGGTCCCTCTTCCCGGCTCCTCCCCATTAAGCTCAGGGCCAGAGGATCGGCAACTCCGGCTCTCCGATCTCCACCCACACCGCCGCCGCCCGTGGAGAGGCCTGGCTAGCCTAGGCCCTCGCCCAGCCCGACCCTAAGAAAAGTACCTCAGCTATAACCCCACAACTGGCGCGGGAGAGAACACGAGCTCGGTCACGGCGCAGAGTAGACGACCGGAACTCCTCTCCTCTACCTCTCTGATTGGGTATTCGGGTAAAGGAAAACGAAGATCATTGGTCAGCAACACAGAGGCTCGCTATAGCCTAGGGGAAGCGAAAGAGGCGGGGCGGGAGGCTCGAGGAATTGCGGGAAGCTGACTTCTCTGCGCCTGTGTAGAGCCAGTTTACGTGCAAAGCCGCACCCCACCGCCCCTTACGTTACGTTAACAGAAATTTCAAAGACTCATTGGTTGTGGTAAAAGGGTTGAGCCTACTGAAAGCGTGACCAATAAAGGACAAGAATTAAGTGAGTTCCGCCTCTTCCTCGGACAACCGAATTCTTCCGTTGACACTGTGCAACGTGAGTTCTTTTTAGCGTTTTAGTTGCTAGAACTTCCACCGATCCAGTCTTGGGAAGAGAATCAGAACTGGGCCCTGAAACACCCGCATATACTTGTAACTTGTGAATGTGACTCAAAGGAACCAGTCTTTTACTCCTCCTGTGGTGTGCCTGTGTCATTGTTTTCCGACCCCACGTAACTCTGGTTTTGGTCCGGAACGCGCAAGTCCTGTGTCTTTAAGTATGGTGGTTTCTTTTTAAATTTTATTTATTTATTTTGAGAGAAGGAAAGGGAGGGAGAAAAGAGGAGGAGAAACATCAATGTGTGGTTGCCTCTCGCTCGCCCCCCACCTGGAACCTGGCCTGCAACCCAGGCACGTGCCCTGACAGGGAATCAACCAGCCACCTTTTGGTTCTCAGGCCTTCATTCAATCCAAGGAGCCACAGCGGCCAAGGCTAGAAGTGGTTAATGCTACTGAATTCTTCATTATTAACACCCACTGACATTCTGATATGGTGTGTTGTGCTTTTTATACTTTGTCAGCAACATTAAAGCCTAAAGGACACTTAGAAAAACTGGAAAGACTTCATGAATATATTTGTAAAAGAAATATTAGTGTTTCAGACACTTTACTACTGTACCTGATGCTCTACTAGTGGATAGTAACGTTTTCAGTTTGTAAAATTTTTGTGTTACGATAAAAGTCTTTGATTTTTCATATTAGTGTTCATTTGAGAATATTTGAAAAGTTCCCTAAGTTTAGCAATGCTACATACTATAATGGCACAGGTAAATCAAGTGTTGAAATAACATGATGCAGAACTGGCTGCTGTCTTGACAGGAAAATAGTGTTGCAGTTAAAATGTCAAACGTGAATAGTTTCAGGATGTAAATACATTGTATATTATTCAAGATTGTATTATGAAGTCCATTTTCAGCCTTTATGGAAAATGTTGGTTTTAAGGCAGAGTTTCCTGCCTTTATTGAATTGTGAATTCCTTTTACTTCTGTGAGTCCATTTAATATTCATCACTTTTGTGCTTCGCAAAAGTAAAAACCTATAAATACCAAAAACTTTTCCTGTGTGGACTTAATCCCTTTCAACATTTTTTTTTCCTATTTAACGTGTAATACAAACTTTTTTGGAAAAAAAAAAAACAGGATTTGTGATATATAATAGTTCCACATTTCTAGATTAAAAATTAAGTACTTTATAGGCCCTGGCTGGTGTGGCTTGGTAGATTGAATGCTGGCCAGTGAACAGAAAGGTCGCCAGCTCGATTCCTGGTCAAGGCATATGCCTGGGTTGCAGGCCAGGTCCCCAGTAGGGGACCTGTTAGAGGCAACCGATCTATGTATCTCTGGCACATCGATGTTTCTTTCCCTGTTTTTTTCCCCTCCATTCCCCTCTCTTTAAAAATAAATAAATAAAATATTTAAAAAATAAAAATTAAGTACACTTTATAGGATTAAAGCCAAGAAAAACTGCTTTTATGACTGATTTTTGGAATTACTGCATTTTTGTTTAAAAAATAAAATTTGAATTTTTTGTGTTTTGTTTCTAAATAATGAGAGAAGGTTTCAGGTTGTTATTTGTAAATGAAGCATGGAACATATAACTTATTTTTATTTTCAATAAATGAAGAGCCAAATTGGGTGTAATCACCACTGTATTTCTCCTTTTAATCTTCTTTATGATGAAGTAAATGAAATATATAGATATGAAAATCACCCTGAAGCAAAATTGCAGAATTATCAGTTTTAATGCTTTCCCCTAACTAGCATTTTAATGGTATTTTCCTTTTGCCTCCTATTTAAATCAAAGGTCTATTGAGATATAAATTCAATTCATGTGACTACCAATAAAAACCATTAAAAACTACAGGTGTGAAGACTGCTCCTGTGGTTAGTAGTGTTCAGCAGAGTGATAAACCAACTTGAGAGACTGAATTGCCAGCATATTTGGCTAATCTGTATTAACTGTCCCAAGTGCTCACACTTTTGGAGTCTTTTTGAAGCTCCCAAAGTGTTCCATTTTAAAGAGAGAAACACTTATTTATTGAGAATTTTAAAATAGTAATTAAAACAGGGACCATTACTGCCTTTTAAGATGTGAACCCTGGAATCATCTTTGTACACCATCTTTTGGCAAATAGTTTGAGGAACAACCTCAAAGTGAGAGAAAGGCAAGATGACTCTTGAAATGCCAGAAGAGAATTACAATCCCTCTTTTTATTTACTTTTTAATCTCAACATTTTTTGTGTCTGTGTTTAAAAATACATGATATGTAGTATAAACTCTTTGAAATATATATACTTGTTAAGATGATAAATCAGACTTTATTCAAGGGGGACTATTATGGTGGGGGTTTGTAATATGGGAGAAAAATTGGGCTCAACAATGAATACAACAAGAAAAAGTGGAAATTAAAATGACTTAACAGGACTCTTGCTAGAACTGGACACTACAAGGAAGGACATGGGAACCCAAGGTCAGGCCTAGTCAAAAAGAGAACACACACACGCGTGTACTGCCCTCCCACTCACTCATATATACAAAATATATTTGTCTTTGCTATTATTAAAATACAAATATTTCTAGTTGTTATTATTAAAATATAAAGTCCAAATTTTGCATAATACTGCTTGGAAGTACTCATGCTCAACCACTGCATCTGGGCTCAACCACTGTGTCTACATAAGAAATGTAGTGTTTATTTCAACCAAATTGATGACAGTTGCCAGGATGCAAAATCTCAACAGATTGAGAAAATGCTCTGGAAAATGGCAGAATTTCTTCTGGGAAACCTCAGTTCTACTCTCGATAGTTCAGTCAGGCCCACCCAGATTACATAGGATAATCTCCTTTATTTAAAGTCTACTGATTATGAAGGTTAGTCACATCTACAAAATACCTTAACAATAACACCCAGATGAAGAACTTCAGATTCATTTAAGAGTGGGGTTTCAGGCTTGGAAGTCATTCCAAAGGACCATATTTGATACTGTCTTATATATGTAAGAGTGGGTTAGTATAAGCATACAAAATGTACAAATCAGTTCCATTTTCCAATCTTTGGTAAAATAAACCTAAAAAGAACAGTCCTATATTCAAACTCCAATGTAACATACTCTCTAACTTCCTGCTTCATTTGGCTGGCTAGTCCTTGAGACCTTGGCCTAAAAGCCTTATTCCTTTGCCCAACTCTTGAATCCCAGAGCCCCTTGAAGGTTTCCCAGTACATAAGGCCCACACCTAGACATGCATAGCTCTACCATGTAAGTAGTACTTTCTGGCAAGCTATTAGCTCTGGAGCTTTTGACAATGTCAATGATATTGTCCTTGAAGCCCAAGTGTGGGGTTGTGAGGACATCCTGTGACAGGTGCCAGCTGGTTTATACCAGTCACCATGCCAAACTGTTTTTTTCAAGATGGTGGTATTTTAACTCCTTCCATTTTTTTCAATAATCTTACCTATTTGTATATATTTTTGAAGATTTTATTTATTTTTACAGAGAGTGGAAAGGAGGGAGAAAGAGAGGGAGAGAAACATCAATGTGTGGTTGCCTCTTCTGTACCCCCTACTGGGGACCTGGCCAACAACCCACGCATGTGCCCAGACTGGGAATTGAGCCAGCAACCCTTTGATTCACAGGTCCTCACTCAATCCACTGAGCTGTGCCAGCCAGGGCTTAACTCCTTTCATTTTAAGATGGACTTTACTATTACCCCTTTTAGTTTAACAGATGAAAGTTGGTGAAGAGGCAGAGCCAGTACAGAAACTGTTAGGGATGTTAATCAAAAACACCAACTACCTCCAGAAAACCTCTTGACAGAGCTGCTCAAAAGTAGCAAATTGACTACTTTAAGCTGTGTGTGCTCTTCCTGCCACTTTGAAGTTAAAAAGAATGAGCAAATAGTAACACAGTTACTTCAAATGGAAGAAAAAAGAAAAAGGCCCCAGTATTTGATTAACTAGTTTCTGGGTCTTCTCTTTAGTTAAGCATTAGAACCATAGTTTATTTTATTTTTTAAAGAATTTATTTGTTTGTTTTTAGGGAAATGGGGAGGGAGAAAGAGAGAAACATCAGTGTGCAAGAGATACATCCATCAGTTGCCTCTAGTACACTCTTACCTGGGTACCTGACCCCCAATGTAGGCATGTGCTCTGACTGGCAGTCAAACAAGCGACCTTTCAGTTCACATAATATTTATAAATATCATTCTTTATATCTCTAGATGATAAGACCTTTTTTCTCCAAAAATAATCACAATAGAAAGACATTTTATTTAAAAAAAAGACTTATTTATTTATTTTTAGAGAGAGGGGAGGGTTTTCCCCAAAAATAATCACAACAGAAAGACATTTTATTTTATTTTTAAAAAAGATTTTATTTATTTATTTTTAGAGAGAAGGGAAGAAAGAGAAACATCCATGTTTCTCAATGTGTGGTTGCTTCTCACATGGCCCCCACTGGGGACCTCACCTGCAACCCAGGCATGTGCCCTGACCAGGAATTGAACCAGCAACCCTTTGATTCGTAGCCCACGCTCAATCCACTGAACTACACCAGCCAGGGATAGAAAGACATTTTAATAAAGACTATTACTCAAAACTAGGTGTGTGATTTTGAGCAAAGTATTTAATTTCTGTAATCCTCTAATTACTTGTCTAGTAACAATATCTCCAATGTAAATAGAACATCTAGCACAGGAATTGCTACGTGTAGACATTCAGGAATTAGTTCAAGTTCACACCTTTGATCTACTAACACCTTTGCTCTGAGAGATTATTGGAAGGATGACAAAATAGATGTTTGCTTAGCCTTTTAATTGTTTCTTTTTTTTGAAGGAGGCATTTTCATTCTTTAGCCTTTTAATTGTTGAAAATGAGCCTTGTAAAGAGGGGGAAAAAATTAAATGATAGCACCAGGAATTTACAAAAGCCAGGAAATGGAATCAAGAAAGTTTAAATGAAGCATATCAAGTTAGGCAGAGTAGAGCCCAGTATTAAGAAGAGAACTGATGTAAACTTATGTGAAACACAGACTGTTTGACTCATCTGATATCCTTTTTTTTAATGGCACCTTTTTTATTGTTGTTCAAGTACAAATGTCCCCATTTTCCCTCACCATTCTCCTCACCCCACCCATCCCCACCACCCACCCTCGATCCTCCCCCCCTTTGGCTTTGTCCATGTTCCTTGATGACCCTTCCCCTCTTTGCTCTCTTTATCTCCTCCCCACTCCCCTCTGATTACTGTCAATTTGTTCTTTATTTCAATGTCTCTGGTTATATTTTGTTTGCTTGTTTTATTGATTAGTTTCTACTTGTAGGTGAGATCATGTGGTATTTGTCTTTTACTGTCTGGATTATTTCACTTAGCATAATGCTCTCCAGTTCCATCCATGCTGTCATGAAGGGCAGAAGCTCCTTCTTTCTTTCTGCTGTAGTATTCCATTGTTTGACTCATCTGATAGTCTTAAGATTTCTCTTTTTTTATGTAATCTCCAACTGGTGTATGTGACAGTATGATACAAAATCCTTTATCTGAACTTTAAAAGAAATATGAAAGCCTTCTGTTTTCTTTTGTAGGAGTTCTGGAACTTTTAGCCCCCAGACCCAAATACCAATAGTATTTCTACTCATTATCTATGCTTTTTTAATTTATATATTGCTTGACTCTTTCTTATCTCCTATCTAGAAAGTGATTTAGTAGGAGGTTGGATTTAATTTTCTTTTTAAAGATTTTATTTATTTATTTTTAAAGAGACAGGAAGGGAAGGAGAAAGAGAGGGAGAGAAACATCAATGTATGGTTGCCTCTTGCATGCCCCCTACTGGGGACCTGGCCAGCAACCCAGGCCTGTATACTGACTGGGAATCAAACTGATGACACTTTGGTTCACAGGCCAGCACTTAATCCACCGAGCCACACCAGCCAGGGCTGGATTTAATTTTCTAAGCATTATAGTAAATACAGGGTTGGGCAAAAGTAGGTTTACAGTAGTGAGTATGTGAAATACAGTTTGTTCTTGTATTGTTATTTATTAATTATTGTATTATATTCCATATGAATTGAAAACCTACTTTTGTCCCCACCCCATAAATTTTCTTGGCAGAATACACAATATCCTATATTGTGCCAAACATAAAGATGGATCTGATCATAATTGCCAGCATCTTATTATCTGAGCAATAATATCACATTACAATAGTGCCATGTTTTCTTTCCCTTTAAAAAATACATTATGATGATAGAGATAAAATAGTCTCAGTGAAGTTGACAACTAGAATAAATTTTTTAATCAGATAATTGTTCTCAGGCTGGTAAAGAGAAAATTTGGAAGATAAACGGGACATTAAGTATATTAAGTCTCAGTCATGAATACATTAATTTAATTAATTAACATTTTTCACCCTTAAATTCCAATATTGAAAATCAATACATAATAGTCTTTGGTTTGTACTATAAAATTTACTACTTTTGATAATCATTTCCCACTTAAACTTGTGTAATAATTTTTCCCATATACCTTTGAAAAATTTTTCTTGACAACTCTTCTTGTAATAGGGTGAGCCAGGTCAGGTCACCGGGGAGAAGAGGCACCCAGTAGCAGTGCCAGAGCCAGCACTTGCCCCCCCAGAGGGGGCAGGGAGAAACCCCAAGGTGGTGGCTTCGAGATGGTGGTTTGAAGCCACAGCCTGCAACATAGGCTTCCTTACCTCAGGGGAATGTATAAACAACTCGTGAGTTCCTGACCCAGCCGTAGGGAACTTATATAGGGCTGGATGCCCCACCTCAGGCCGAGATACTTGTGCACTTGTGTGTGGCTGGGAAACTTCTGCCTCTTCTGCAAAATTGCATCAGGAAGAGGGTTAAGGAAGAACTGACAAAAATTGGCATACATTGGCATACATTGACAAAAAAGGCTGGACACTCTGTTGAGCGTGGATTTGGGTGAGGTCTTTAAAAGGCAATGTGCTGGGAAACATGTGGCCTTTTGCCCTCCCCTGGCTAGCCTGGTCCGCTGCAGCAGGTTCCAGTTCCCAAGACTGGTGCACCGTTGAGGCCACATGGTCTGGGAACATTCCCAGCACCTCTCTCACGCAGAAAGCAGAGGCAGCACTGGGTGTGATACGTGGGACTCCAGCAAGTGCACACAGACTCTTCAGAGATGCCTGGAGCTGAACTGCAACCAGGAACCAGCTCAGCTGCCTGAATGATCATGTGGCAGACATCTGTGTTCCTCAAAGGACAGTACTTTTAGGAGTGGGAGAAGGCACTTCCCTGTACTGTCTGGCCTGGCAGATGGTGGTAGGATTCTTAGTCTTTCAGTGTTTTAAAGGGAGCAGGGCTTTGAGGCAGAAACCTGCCATTGTTCCACAACTGTATATAGCCTTTAAATAAACAACCCCTTTCCCTTTTCACAGATCTCTGTCTCCAGAATTTTGCCTTAGGTGATGAGCAATAGAATCCCACTGACTGTTCTGGAACAGCACTGAGATGTTCTGTAACACTTAGAAGCATGAGTAATGAAAAACTTTCTTTCAAAAACAAAAATCACTGGCTGGTGTGGCTTATTTGGCTGGAACATTGTCCTATAAGTCAAAAATCACAGAAAGTAGAATAAAAAGTAAACGGAAAACAGAAGAAAAAAAATTAAAGAAAGAATCACTTTAGGGGGTTCAATTAATATGAATGAGGTCTGGAATGAGAAAAGAAAAAATTGAGAAGAGGCATTTTACAAGAAATAATACAAAAATATTCCAAAACATGACATGATTCTCCATTGCATCCCTTAAGCAACAAATGAGAATACACACTAAGGTACATTTTTGTGAAAATGTCAATATCCTAGGCCTAGAGAGAAGATCTAAAAAGCATTCACAATGAGGGGGTGGGCCATGCAGAATGAAGTCCCCATACACTATAGTGGGAAGTCAATATCTAAAATCAATCAATAAAAAATAACCATGTCCTGGCCGCTGTGGCTCAGTTGGAGCATAGTCCCATACACCAAAAGGCTGGGGTTCGGATTTCCAGTCGGTGCAAATGGGAGGCAACCAATCAATGTTTCATTCTCACACTGTTTCTCTCTCGCTTTCTCCCTTCCTCTCTCTCAAAAATTGTAAAAGAGGTCAGGCCAGATGCTAAGAGAAGGCAGGGGGTGAGGAGAAAACCCTAAGGCTGTATTGAAGATTAGAAGCAACTTGCCCTCCCAGCAAAGGGAGGAGCCACCAGAGAAGTGAGACTGCTCCAGCAGCTGCATGAACCAGCCCAGCCCTGCCAGCATTCTTGGCTGCCAGCAACCAAATAATTTGTGACTCAGCAGGAGAGAGCTTGTACAGAGCATGCATGGTTTAAGACTTAGGCTCCCTTGCACAAAATGGCAGCTGGGAGAGGGACAAAGGCAAACATGGTGGATGTTCATGCGCACAGGTCAAAAGCTGGATGTTCCACTGCACAGGGATTTCTGGGCTGAGTCAAAATGGAATGTGCCACGACATGTGCTCTCTTTCCCCTTCCCTGGCTAGCCTGGTTGACCACAGGGAACCTGAGTTCCTGAGACCTGTGGGTTCCCCAAGGACCCCATGGTTGGGACCCAAGTAGCTGCACCCCTCCCACATAGAACGTGTCCACTCTAGCTGAACTGTGACTGGGGAACTGCGTAACTACCGGATTATCCTGCTGCAGTTATCTGCATTTCGTAAAGGATGGTACTTTTGTAGTGGGAAAGGGGGATTTCAGGCGCAGTCTAGAATTGGCAGAGGGTGGCATGGCTTTTTGTCTTTGGGTATTTTAAAGGGAGTAGAGCCCTAAGGCAGAAACCTGCTACCATTCCAAAACTACATAACCTTTAAATAAACAACCACTTTCCTCTTCACCAAACTCTTGTCTCCAAAGTTATGCCTCTGGGTGGCAAGCCATAGAACCCCACTAACTGTTCTGGAACATCAGGAGGCTGTCTGGTAACAAAATCAATAAACATATGTTCTTTTTTTATTTTAAAAATAACCCTATAAAAACATTATTTAGAAATACAGCGGCAATTTTGTGCAGCAGCAGTATCATAACAAATGAGGTTTATCCAAGGCAGGATTATTGCTAATTGAAAAAGAAGAAAAAAAGAAATATGGCTGTAAATTCAGGTAAACAAGAGTTGAGGCTATTGACCTGGTGAATAGCACGTGGAGTAGAGCAGGGAACTACTGTTTTTAATTGTAATCCTTTTAGCACTATGTCCTTTTAAAACTATAAACATATATTACTCTGGAAAAAAGTTGAGAGTACATTTATTATAGCTTGGGACAGTGAAACTGATAGGGAATCTCAGGAGTTAAAGATTTTAGCCTTAGTTGATAGTCTTAAGTCTACTGCAAGTGGAAGGCTGTTATTCCAGGAATACATGACCATGTGACTCCAGGAGGTCAACCTTCCTGCCCAAGGGGTTCTGCAAGCAGCAGAAATGGTATCTGAGTCACTGTGTTCCAGGGAGGCAAAGTGACTCAGGTAAAGCATTGTTGATCAACAGATAAAGAAGTGCCAGGAAAATTGCTGCTGGACTGCAACTCTTATCTAATTAACTTTTTTTAGAAACTCCTTACCTACACTTTCTTCTCCTTATAAAAAGGTTGGTTTGAAATGAGTTGTTAAGATGGTTTTTTGAGGGTACATAATGCACTGTCTTCTCAGATTGCTGGCAATCTGAATAAAATGGCCATAAAGATTCAATTCTTTTTTCTACTTACTGGTTCTGGTAGTGACAAGCAACACAAACACCAACTTTTCCAGTTTCAAAACAAGAACAGGAGAGAGCCTAGGCTGCTCTGGCTCTCTAAAAATGTTATAGGAAAGAAGTGAGCCAAGGTGGGACTGCTGTCAGCTCACTGGAAAGTCAGAGAAAAGGAGGCCATAGGAATAGGTTCAGGGGATTAGTCTGGGACAAACTGCCACTGCCCATTGCTCCCCTGGTTGTAAGTCTCATGAGGTCCCTTAGAATTTAGGAGATGCATACCTGTGGGGGAAGAAGAGGAGGAAGGGAAAGGTGTGGGCATGCTCCCAGGAGTGATGGCATATAAGTACTATTAACAGGAAACCTTTCTAGCTTCCCTGCTCCCTGTTGCCTACATATTAAGCTTTAAATCTCCACACCAAGCTCTTTAGAATCAGGCCTCACCTGCCTTCTTATCTTATCTATCAGTCCTCTCTCCCCAGCAATCACACTTTCTGTACCTGTGAGCTAATGAGGACAGAAAGATGTTTACCTCTCTTCCCTTAAACTGTGTAATGGAAGAAACAGATGCATAAAAAATTACCATACTTCAGTGAATTTGATGTCTAAATGAAGTATGGACAATAGCCTATTCTGTGGAAACCCAATAAAAGAGAGCACAATGTTGCCCAAGTTTGTCTTTCATTCATAACTCAATGCCCCTGATAATGCTTGTTTGTGTGTTCAGGGTTTTTGAGGATATACGGATGGACAGACAACATGAAACTTTGTCTTACTAGTCCTACCCTCTGCCTCCTCCCAGAAACAAAGGATTTTTCTTTCCTTCTCCCTAATCACTTTGCCCATTTTATGCCAATTCTATTTTAGTCAAAAAGCATTCATTGTAAGAAAATAATTAAGAACTCCAGCTCTGGAGTCAAGAAGACTCTGGCACTTCCTAGATATGTGACAGAGCAGGCTATCTGCTTAGCATCCAGTTGCTCTATTTCTTAGATGGACAGTAGAATTACTGGCATAATAGGGTTTGATTGATTATGTTAATGCACTTAAAATATTTATAATAACCCTGACTGGTGTCTTCCTCCCACCCCCCTCTCTTAAATAAATAAATAGAAGAAAACAATCCTATTCACAATTGCTTCAAAGAAAATAAAATATCACCCTGCCTGGTGTGGCTCAGTGGATTGAGCACTGGCCTGCAAACAAAAACATTGCCAGTTCAATTCCCAGTCAGGGCACATGCTTGGGTTGCAGGCCAGGTCCCCAGCTGGGGGCATGCGAGAGACAACCACACTTCAATAGTTCTCTACCTCTCTTCCTCCTTCCCTCCCTGTCTCTCTCTAAAAATAAATTAATGAAACCCTTAAAAAAGAATAAAATATGTAGGAATAATTTTTTAAATTTTATTTATTGATTTTGGGGAGAGAGTAAGAGAAACTTCAATTTATGTTTCACTTATTTACTCATTGGTTGAGCATTCACTCATTGATTCTTGTATGTGCTCTGGACCGGGGATCAGACCCACACCTTGGTGTATCAGGACGATGCTCTGATCAACTAAGCCACCTGGCCAGGGCTAGAAATAAATGTAACTGAGGATGTAAAATACCTGTACTCAGAAAATTATAAGACATTGAAGAAACAAATTGAAGAAAATACAAAGATGTGGAAGCATATACCATGTTCATGGATAGGAAGAATTAACATCATTAATATGTCCACACTACCCAAAGCAATCTATAGATTCAACACAATTCCTATTAAGGTACCAATGACACATTTCATAGAACTCAGAGAAATATTTCAAAAATTTATATGAAACCACAAAAGACCTCAAATAGCAAAAGCTATTTAGAGAAAGAAGAACAAAGTTGGAGGAATCATGCTACCTAATATCAAATTATACTCTAAGGCCATAGTATTCAAAACAGCATGGTACTGGCATAAAAACAGACACATAAATCAATGGAACAGGATAGAGAGCCCAGAAAAACCCCAATTCTTTATAGTCAATATTTGACAGAGGAAGCAGATACAATGGACTAATGATAATTTATTCAATAAATGACATTGGGGAATTGGACAGATATGTGCAAAAAATGAAACTAGATCAACTTCTTATGCCACACACAAGAATAAATTAAAATTGGATTAAAGACTTACAGGTTAGCCTGGCTGGTGTAGCTCAGTGGATTGAGCGCCGGCCTGCGAACCAAGGGATCATGGCTTGATTCCCAGTCAGGGCACATGCGTGGGTTGCAGGCCAGTTCCTGGCAGGGGATGCACGAGAGGCAACCATACATTGATGTTTCTCTCCCTCTCTCCTTCCCTTCCCCTCTAAAGATAAATAAAATGTTTAAAAAAAAAAAAGACTTACAGGTTAGACTCAAAAACAAAAATCCTAGAAGAAAACATAGGCAGTAAAATTTTAGATATTGATCATATCAATATTTTATCTGATATATCTCCTCAGGCAAGAGAAACAAAAGAAAAAATAAACAAATGGGACTACATAACACTAAAAAGTTTTTGAACAGCAAAGGAAGCCATCAACAAAATAGAAAGACAACCCACTGAATGGGAGAACATATCTGCTGATACATCTGATAAGAGGTTAATACCCAAAATTTATAAAGAACTTAACACTAAAAAGTCACACAATCCAATTTTAAAAGGACTTCGCCCTGGGTGGTGTGGTTTAGTGGATTGAGTGCCAGCCTGCAAACCAAAGGGTCACCAGTTCGATTCCCAGTCATGTGGTTGCAGATGCCTAGGTTACAGGCCAGGTCCCTGGTTGGGGGTGTGCGAGAGGGAACCACACAGTGATGTTTCTCTCCCTTGCTTTCTCCCTCTCTTTCCCTCTCTCTAGAAAGAAAGAAAGAAAAACTAAAAAAAAAAAAAAAAAAAAAAAAAAAAAAAAAAAAAAAAAAAAAAAAAAAAAACAATTCAACAGACACTTCTCCAAAGAGGACACACAAATGGCCAAGAGACACATGAAAAGATGTTCAATGTCACTAACCATCAGACAAACACAAATTAAAATCACAATGAGATATCACCTCACACTAGGTTGTCATTAGAATGGCTATCATTAATAAGTCAACAAACAAGACGTGCTGGCGAGGATGTGGAGAAAGGGGAACACTTTTGCACTGTTGGTGGGAATGCAGGTTGGTGCAGCCACTGTGGAATGCCTCAAAACATTAAAAACAGTGTGGTGTTACCTCAAAACATTAAAAATGGAACTGTCTTATGACCCATTCATTCCACTTCTGGAATTTATCCAAAGAAACCCGAAACACTAATCTGAAAGAATATAAGCATTCCTGTGTTCATTGCAGAGTTATTTACAATAGCCAAGATTTGGAAGCAGCCCAAGTGTCCATCAGTAGATGGGTGGATAAAACAACCATGGGACATTTACACAATGGAATACCACTCAGCTATAAAAAAGAAAATTTTATCCTTTGCAAGAGCATGGATAGACCTGGAGAACATTATGCTAAATGAAATAAGCCAGTCAGAAAAAGACAATACTATATGATTTCACTCATGTGTGGAATCTAATGAACAAACTGAACTGATGAGCAAAATAGAGGCAGACTCTTAGAATGAGAGCAGGCTGACAGCTCAGGGGTGGGCAGGATCCGGGGTTTGAGGGATCAAGCAAAAAAAAAAAAGGACGCATGGATGCGGACAACATATTGTGATTGCAGGGGGTTGTGGGGTGGAGGTAGAAAGAAGTGGATATAAGGGGGCAGGGGAATAAATGGTAATGGAAAAAATACAATAAAAACAATCAACTATATAGAGTGAAAAATAAAATAAATATTAAAAAATAAATAAAATGCTTGGACCATAGTATTTATTATGGTCATGCCAGTCTCCCCCACCGGACACATTCCTCAGGGGGAAAAGAGTGTGTTTGGTTTGACTTTTTGTCACCAATGTCTAACCCAGAGCTTGATACCTACCAAGTACATGTTTGCTATGCTGATGTGGAAAGAAAGAGACTCTGGAATCTTACTGGAGACTATTGGACCTGAACTTGGGTTAAAGGATGGGTAACATCTAGCCAGGTCATGGGAGTGGCTAGTACAAAGAATGTATCATTGGGAAAGAGCTCGTGGGAACCAGTGAGGCAATCAGCCTTTCTACAGAGAGGGCGTGTGCTGGGTCAATAGGAGATAACATCAGTATGTGGGATAACATTGTGAGAACAAGCCTGGCAGAGCTGTTTAAGTCTGAATTGATAAACAGGGACTGTTTAGGCTCTTGAGCAAGAATAATATGACAATATTGATCTTCAGGAAGGTTAAGTAAGTTAGCAGGAGGCAAGACTGAATTCCTGGCCTATTTCCTTCTGGCACTCTAAACACCAGATGAATCATCACTCCAGGGATGAGGCTAAGTGAAGAGTATGAGTCTAAGAAGTTTTAGTAATGAAAAAAAGAGTCAGTGGCTACCTATAAAGAGCAATAGAATCTAAGATAAATTTGAAAAGGAGAGCAGATTCAGAATTAAACTGGGAGAGCAGCATTAATTTTTTAATTCAGCAAATACTTGTTGAAATAAATAAATATTTATTGAGTCTTTGTTACATGCAAAGCACCAAGGAGTACTGTGATGAATACAGAGTTCCTCTCTTTAAGCAGAGGGAATAATACTGGTTCACATATATCCATGTACAAGAAGGAACATGATAACGCTGGGAGAGAGATGAATGAAAAAGAGAGCATCCTAGAACAGTGGTTCTCAAACTTTTGGGTCTCAGCACCTCTCTTCACTCTTAAAAATGTTTGAGGACCCCAAAGAGCTTTTATTTATGTCCATTATGTCTGTGGATATTTACCATATTTGAAATTAAAACAAAAATTTTTAAATATTTACCTATTTTGCCCTGGCTGGGTGCTTCAGTTGCTTGGGGAATTGTTCCGTACACCAGAAGTTTGTTGTTAGATTCCCAGTCAGGACACAGACCTGGATTGCAGGTTTGATCCCTGGGTGGGGTGCATGCGGGAGGCACCTTGACTGATGTTTCTATCTCACATTGATGCTCTTTGTCTCTCTCTCTGTTCCTCTCTTTCTAAAGTCGATAAACATATGCTTGGGTGAACATTTATCTATTTTAAGTAATGATATTAAGCCCATCATGTTAACAGGAAAAAATGTTGTATGAAAAGTGTATTTTCCAAAATCAACATAAATAAATGGTAGGAGTTGCTCTGTTTTACGTTTCAGATCTCCTTAATGTCCAACGTATGGAAAACACCTGGATTTTTACAGCTGCCTTTGCTCTTCAACCAATTGTGATGTGTTGTTTTGTGTAAATTATTAGAAACACCATTGTCAGGTCAAAGGGTTGGGCATTTTATATTTTGATAACTACTGCCAAACTTGACCTCCATAAAATATCTATTCCTACAATCCTTTACAGCATAATGTATTATAAATTGTTTTAACTTTGTCATCTGATAAATGAAACAGTGGTATTGCATTATAGTTTTTATCTGCATTTCTATTTTTATAAAGTGTTTTCCATTTCAATGAGATATTTCTCTCTCGTTTCCCTATTTGATCATTGGTTTTACTGACTTGTTGAAACTTTTTACATAGGAAGGCAATGCTGGAAATGGGGGATGGTGGCAAGCCTGAAGATACACAGTATGAAGACACCTGGCAAATATGGGACAGGGCATCCACATAATGAAAAAACAAAACCAGAAGCAAGCAAACAAACAAGAAAACACTGAAATGGGCAGTGAGATGATGTATACGACCAGCCTTTTCTCTTGCACATGATTAATAGGCCTGTGCTTCCTGACGTAGTGACCTCCAAGATGGAGTTTGTAAGATTCAGGAAGGTACACTGAGGTTCATGAAGCAAATATTAGAACTTGTACTTAAATTTATTTTTTAATGTAAGAACAGGATATCAATTTTTACTAAAATTTCAATGTGGAATGCTACTAGAATCTTCACTCAGCCCAAAGGGCAAGCACTCTCATGAAGTGGTGTGGATCCAGGAATAAGAACAGGAACTCCACAGGTGTGACCTTCATGTATTTGCTCCTTTTCAGTACATTCTGACACATTGTACAATTGGTGAAGTAAAAGATTTACCAATTATCTAGTTATCTAGTTTTAACTAAACTAACCTCACAAAAATGGATGTTGGTACCCTGCCAAGATTCTCCTTATTTACAAGAATTAAAAAAAAAAAAAAATTCTCCTTACTGGTCATTGCACCCATTCTCCATATGCTGTGACTCTGGGCTGCTAACAGCTCGTAGCTGTACCCTTTTGCTTGGGAGAATTGCCCTTTAATGGTGGGAGCTACATAATCAGAGAGATTATACACTACTGCCACCCTCACACCCACACCCCAGGTAGCTAGTAGCCAATGGCTGAATGATAAGGGGGTACAAAACAAAACTCTTGCCTCTTCTCAAGGTGAGACAACAGGTGTCATATATGCCAGAGCTCCTGATAAGAAACTTGAGCTGAAAGCCCATCTTTGCCATTTCTCTCACTGCCTTACAAATTTCATTTGACATCACTCTTATCAAAAAAATCCTCCTTTTAGGCTATTTCTTGAGATCCTGGTGTAAGACAATATGCATATGATTTTATTTTTAAGATTTATTTATTTAGAGAGAGGGAAGGGAGGGAGAAAGAGAGGGAGAGAAACATCAATGTGTGGTTGCCCCACACATGGCTCCACTGGGGACCTGGCCTGCAACCCAGGCATGTGCCTTGACTGGGATTCAAATTGGCGACCCTTTGGTTCACAGCCCGAGCTCAATCCACTGAGCTACACCAGCCAGGGCTGCATATGATTTTAAAACAATCATGCAAAGAAGACAAGAATTGAAAAGATCAATAATAAAAGCAAAAGCAACAACAATATGGCAGAAAGAGATTTTTCTTGTTTCTAGTACAATCTCTTCTCAGCTAAAATGTGTGATAAAAATGATAGTTTAATGAGATATAAGTCAGCTAAAAGAATTAGAAACTATAAAGAAAACCATTTGAAATATGAATTTCTATCCCTTTTTCTAGCAAATGAATCTTAGTGTTTACAATATTAGTTAATGATAACATAAAAATACTGTTAGCAAGGTATTTAATATCTATGCACCCAGAATATGAAGCTAAATCTCAATAATCTTTTCAGTGATTTTTAAAATTATGTGACATGTAACACTTTATACAGTTTCACTAATTAAGTGATAAATATGAAGAATTGTAGAATTTCTAACTTCTGAGGTTTCTTAACTGTGAAAGAGAAAACAAAACAAAAATAACAATAGAAACTAACTCATATTCCATTAGGGAAATATTGCTCCCCACCACAGTTAAAATGGCCAAAATAATTTAGAGACTTTTACTGAAGAGACAAACTAAAACACATTATTTAGGTACCATATACTAAAGGGAATATGCATAGAAAAATACTGTAGAAAGTTGAAGAAATAAGTATTAGAACAAATAATGCCATGTGAGTTCTTATTCATTTGGGTGAAAGTTTAAGTATTTCTAATGTCTCAGCTTATATTTGTTAAATTCTGAGTCATGACTTCTTTAACAAAAACTACTTGCAGCCCTGACTGGTGTGGCTTAGTTGGTTGGGCATTGTTCTGCAAAACCAAAGATCATAGGTTAGATTCCTGGTCAGGGCACATGCCTGGGTTGCAAGTTCAGTCCCCAGTGGTTCTCCAGTCGCATAGGAGAGGCAACTGATCAACCAATGTTTCTCTCCCTCTCTCCCTCCCTTCCCCACTCTAAAAATAATCTTTAAAAAATACTCCATTTTTCATAGGAAAACAAAAGTGATTTTTTTATTGGAGCAGCTAAATTTCACAATAAATGAATTTTCTGCAATACTGTTACAATGCTAATAATGTGAAATCAAATCAGTGAATTCTTCATTGTTATAACAAAAAAAGTTGAACCAGATTGCACAGACTTCTACAAAATATCGTAATTATTTTAATAAAAACAAGACTTAAAAATTTTAGTGTAGACTTTATTTTTTAACTATCTGCAGAATGGACATAAAATTTTTTCATACAACAGAGAGAGGTTCACTGATATTTTGTGGCAAAATACTAGTGAAGATAAGTTACAAGTTTTCCTTTTACAAAAAGGCAAGTTTCAAATTTCCTGTCCTTTTCTGTGCTGACAAGTAGTGTTCCGTAAAATGTAATGTTGGCAGATATTTTGGGAAACAAACAAAAAAAAGCAACGCTTTATCTGTTCCTTCAAGGTTACAGTGACTTTTAACAATGAATGGAAAAGTAAATGCTTATCAAAAGCAAACATAATTTGAAAATGCATTTGGAAATGGGTCTATCACCCTGTGATTTTTATTGCTGAAAATGACATAAGTTTCTCACCTATAAATATTCAAATATACTGAAATTTGGAATTAGAATTGTTAAACTTGTTTGAAAATATTCCAAATGAAGAGTTATTATAGATTTTAAAAATCTGTGTGTTAGATTTAATAATGCAACATCTGATTGATACCAGGGAAGATGGATTATTCTAGTGGAATTTCAACAAAAACCTTTCCATAATTAGGATATGAAAACAGAAAAAAATGAGTATCCTGATTTTGCACTACTTCCTGTTGACTCTTAGTACTTTTCTGAGGTATGTTTTTCATCTGTGCCAGACATTAAAACCAAGAAGTGAAATAAGTTGAATGTAGAATTAGATTTTCAAGTACTTTTATATCCCAGAGGGTAAACCAAGATTTTCTAAAATAATGACATTATTGTTAATATTTTTGGTGAGAGCAAAATATTTGAAAAAATTATTTTAGAAATTTCTCATTATTTAAAAATCCCTATTCATGTGTATTTTATAATATAAAAGGCATTATTATAGCACATATAACTTATTAAAGATTGGTGAAAAATACTTTTAAAATTTTTATGATGAATGTACAATCAACAAAGTTTGGTGACTACTGGTTATTGTTTAATCAAACTCATCAAGCTGCTACAATTAAGTATTTTAATTGTTATCTAAAATAGGCCAAAATCCAAGATGTAAGAATGAAAATTTTTCCTTTTTTCTTGGCAAAACAACCTGAAATTTTACAGGAAGTAATGTGTGTAACTCAAGTGTCATTCCTATAATGGGAGTTACGTCAGCAGCCTGCTGCATGCTGGACTGGGGTCTGCCTTGCTTGGCTATAGAGAGCCAAAAGAGATGGACCACATATGAGCCATGGCTTTTCACGCATTAATTCCACCCAAAACAGAAAGGTGATTCAATAGATGGCATATTCTTATCATTTCATTAAAATACAAATCACTCTTACATTCTTGGAGGCGGAGAGGAAGAGAGCAGCAGCATCTCCCCCACAACTTCCTAAAGAATGGAAGTCTCAGCAGACATTTCTCTCTCATTGGCTGAGGCAAAAATGTACAAGAATGAGAGAATGAGGTCCCTCACAATCTTAAGGGCAGTTGATTACTAATGTTAACACACAAAGATTAATAGCTTTTCCATAAGTGGAAAAGACCAAGTTAGAAGATAAAATGAATAAAAGATCCCATATACTATTTAAAAGATTACACACTCAGGGACAAAGCTAAGGAATGTACTGGGTCTATAAAAAGCAAATTGGAGGATAGCAAAGATGATTCGAGTATAATTTTCCAGTCATCTCAGTTGTCACTTCTTCAAGGGATACTGCCCAGATACCACGCCTCCACCCACCCACCACTCAGATGATATCAAACCCCTTAATATAACCAAGCTTCACAATTTTATGTTCATTTGTACACTCGTACAATTGTTTGATTAATCAGTATTTCATCTCCTGGATTTCATAAAAATCTACAGTACCAGAGACATCAGTTACACCTGTATCTTCAGATTCAAGCAGAGTTGCTGGTGTAACAGGCACTCAACAGATGTAACCTAAGTGAGTGATGAATGAAAGAATGAATGTTTTAATATGATAGAAAGCCATATTATTATGCTTGGTTAGAAGGAGTTAAGATTGTAAAATGTTATTTCTGTGTAAATTAATTATACATCGAATATAATAACAATCAGAATATCAACAGCATTATTTTTGGGAACTTGACAAAGTATTATTAGAATTCATTTACGACAATTTGATTTAGATTCTGGAGATGGATGGTGGTGACAGTCACACAACAGAATGAATGTGCATAGGAAAACTGTATTTAAATATGGTTAAAATGATACGAAATATGTTACTGCAATAAATAATATGGCCAAGAAAAATTCATCTGGAAATATGAGAATAGATGAAAAAAACTATTAAAAAAAAATTAGCCCTGGTTGGTATGTCTCAGTGGATCGAGTGCCAGCCTGTGAATCAAGAAAGTTGCCGATTCAATTCCATCAGGGTACATGACCTGGTTGCCTGTTCAGTCCCAGGTCGGGGTGCATGTGAGAAAGGCAACTGATTGATGTTTCTCTCCCATCAATGTTTATCTCTCTCCCTCTCTCACTAAAAAGCAATGAAAAAAGTTGTCCATTGGTGAGGATTAAAAAAAAGTGAATTTCCCTCCCATCTGTTTTCTGCATTTCTCTTCCCAAAGAGATCACTGCAGCCGGTTTCTTGGGTATCTTCCCAATGTATAAAATCTGCTTTAGGGAAACAGATGAGAGCATACTTATCTTTGCTTTGCTTTTTTTTTTTTTTTTTGCTTGTAAATACCTTGGCATGATATTAATCTGCATGAGTATGTATGGAGCTGCCTCCTTTATTGTTATTGGTTACATAAAATAGTCTTTGGAAGACTATTGCATATATAAACATATATATGTTTTGTTTGCAATAACATTATGTATATATCAGTGACAGAGATAGGGTTAACATGCAAAGAGCTCACAAATCAGTAAGAAAAACAAGCCTAAAGAAAAATTGACAAAGTCATAAATACATAACACAATGAAAATAAACACTTGGAAAGATGCTTAACTTTATAAATAAATAAATGCAATTAAAAAATAAAAATGATTTTAGGAATGAAGCAATTTTCACTCAGAGTGAAAATGTGGGCAAGTTCAATAACATCCATCCAGTATTGGTGATGAATAGTGAAGCAGGTACCCTCATATACAATTAAGTGGCATATAAATTGATATAGCCTGGAGGGCAATATGACATCATTGGTCAACCCCCAAAAGCTTTGATTCATCCACTCCACATATGTGCATAAAAAAATATACAAGAATGGTCATTGTATTGCTGTAATTTTTGTTTTTATTTTTTAAAGATTTTATTTATTTATATTTTAGAAAGAGGGAAGGGAGGGAGAAAGAGAGGGAGAGAAGCATCAATGTATGGTTGCCTCTCATGCGCCTGTTACTGGGGACCTGGCCCGCAACCCAGGCATGTACCTTACATTGGGAATCAAACTGGTGACCTTTTGGTTTGTAAGCCTACACTCAGTCCACTGAGCCACACCAGCCAGGTATTGCTGTAATTTTTCAAGACCTAGCAATACATCTTACTTGTATAAATAGAATACTAAATTATGTTACAAGAATTCCATAACATTCAAACATTAAAATTTGGTAGATATTTCATACACTTTTTAAAAAATTAAATTTATTGCGGTAATACTGGTTAACAAAGTTACACAGGTTTCAGGTGCACCATTCAATTACAACACTTCATCTGTACACTGTATATTGTGTCCAGCACCCCAAGTCAGGTTCCTGTCCATCACTATCTATATACCCTCTACACCTGCTACCCGCTCCCCCCACTGCAATCACCACACTGTTGTTCACAGCCATGAGGTTTTTTTTTTCTTTTTTGCTCTATCCCTCCACCCCCTGGGCCCCTCCAACTGTCAGTGTGCGTACATTTTTCTTGTTTAATTATATTTTATTGATTATGCTATTACAGTCCCAATTTCTCCTCCTTTGCCTCCCTCCATCTAGTACCCCAAAACTCCCTCAGGCAATCACCACACCATTGTTTTTGTCCATGGATCATGAATACAAGTTGTTTGGCTACTCCATTTCCTATACTGTACTTCATCCCCATGGCTATGCTGTAACTACCTTGTACTTCTTAATCCCCTCACCTCCTCACCCATTTCCCCACATCTCCCTCCCATCTGGCAACCATCAAAATGCTATGTTCGGGTGCAACAACACATGAAAACTTGCTGCTCCAGATTTTGACTGAAGGGGAGATTAGACTCTCCATCGTTTAAAAGAAAAAAAAAAGTGTAATTACAAAGTCATGGAACAATTTATTTGTAAGTTTTAAAAAATTTTCATCACAAAGGGCACTCAGCTAATTTAAAAAGTTAATCAGATAGTTCATCTCAAAGCATTCTGTTTAATTTTGTTTAACTGACATTTAGCTATAAATCAATACACTTTATAGATATTAAAATTTACAACTCAACTCACTGATCTCCAGTTTATTGTACATAAATGACATATCCATAAAGTTGATTTTATTTTTTAAAAATTTATAACTTATTGCTGATTTGTTTTAGACTTCTCTATTGAGGTCAGTGAAACTAAATTGTTAATGTATTTCCTGAATTTGCAGAACTCCAACGTATTGTTTTGAATAGCTACAAAGAGAGCTGTTCTTTCTCTGGGGAAAAACGATGACTGTTCCACTTTTCTGAGGTTATACATATTCCTAAATTTTGAAATATAAATGTAATTTTTATTCTAGTGAGAGCACTCATTAGAAAAATATTGAGATTACTATCTTAGAAATACCTTGTGCAGAATTAGAACAGAATCTTTTTAAGAAATGCCAACCTGTATCACCAGAATTTATACTGAACACTTACTTGAAAGATTTATATACTGAACACCTTGAAAAAAGGTAGCATATGTAGGTCAAGGTCCCACCAATATTACTAATGATGCATTGGTAGCTAGTTATATAATGTAGGAAATTACCAACAAAGCATTAGTCATGCTGTCTTTTGAACACAATAGAAAGGTCTGTGTTAAGTCTGTCCATAAAGATTAATTTCCAATCTGATAATACATAGCTCTTTAAAGTTTTAACTGGTAGTTAATTATTAATAGTTGGTAAGTTCATCCTTTTGTTATTCATTTGTTTCAGACCTAGAAAAACATTCCTTACCTTTGCTCAATCCTTAAGCAGGTGCAGTTCTTTATTTCGGAGTCTTCAGTTTCAGTAACAGAAGAGTTATGTGTTTTTTTCCAGTTGTTTTATAACTTTATAATTATTATGATACTAATTTGTGGAGCTTTTTTCCTGCAATAGAAATGTCTTCAAAGTGAAATATATCAAGTTCAGGACTTTAAAAAAATGCTGCACAGCAGAAAATAAAATGCTGATTTGAAAATCTGGAAAAATTTAGGCGGAAGTCAGAAATTTCAACTTACTCTGGAAGAAACTGAGTTTATCAAATACACAGAGATAAAGACCTTAAATAATCACAAGTCTGAAAGGAAGAACTCAACAAAATAAGTATGCTTTCTAGATGATGGGAACTTATTATTTTGAAATGCTGTATAACATGTAACAGCATTGTATCAGATGTACAAATAAACTGTTGAAGAAAAAAGGGGGAAGAATTCTTGCAAGGCACATGTTGCAAAAAGGTAGTGAGTAAAAAATTCAGCAAAACAGTATCTACACCACAGATAAAATTGTCAAAAGTTACTGTATGCAGTTTTAATGTTAGGAGTTGGCTCTGGGTGCCTGAGACTTCTGAGTTCATGCCATGGAGAGAGGAAACTCTTACTTGCAAGATTGCTGGTTCCCAAATGAGTAATCACCTTTCCTCTAGCTCACCGGTAGACCACACTATGCTTAAAAGACTTTTAGTTAGCGCTAACCCCTTGAAATAGTTCAGACAGTACAGAATTTAGGTAATCTAGGTCAGGCAGATCAAGTAGATTAGTAAATTAATAACTATGTGGCTTATATAATAAGAAAGTGATGTTACAATTCGGTAACTCAAGTGCATCCAAATCGCTTGGTCTGCTTATTCATCAAATTGCTGGGCCACACCCCCAAGTTTTTGATTAAGTCTGAGATGGGATTCGGGGAATTGGCATTGCTAACAAGTGCCCAGCTGATGCTACTGGTCAGGGAACTGCATACTGAGAATCACCCCTCCAGGTAGTTTAGCTAAATCCCCTTGATGCCATTCCCTAATGTTTTCTCTTTGTTTGACAGATGTGAGATAAAAGCTAAGTTAATGGTATTAAAATTTATTGCTTAAGATCACATGCTACAAAGTCATTTGATGGATAGTGTTCACTTTATGTTTTATAATTTTCCTAACTCAGAAGCAATCTAATCTTAGATTTTAAAAACTGTACATAAAATCAGTTCTAGCATGTAGTATGTATCTACCAATTTCACAAATTTATAAACCACAGAAATGTACTTACTGCCTCATTCCTCAATTCTTTTCACCCTCTGAACTCATTATAGACTGACTACTGTCCCTACCACATACACTATTGAAATTACCAGTCCTGGACAGACCAAAAGCCAACCTGGGATAAACAAGGAGTTACTTTGTCCCTGGCTGATACAAGCACCATCAAGCCAAGTGCAACCCCACCCAGATCAGGGACATGAAATTACTTTCTTTAAGGTTGGTATGAAAACCATGGCTTTTCTCTACCCTCATCCTGAATCTTTCTACTAGCATTTGACAATGTAGTTATTTTTGTTTTGTGGGAACTCTCTCTTCCCTTTAGATAAGAATTTTAGTGTAGCTTTCATTGGCTCCTTTCCACCTCCTCTCCCCTTTACCTTTGGACAGACTTCATGAATTGATTGCAGCACTTCTATCAACAGAATTTGAACAATTCTTCAAAATGTAGCCTTTCAGGAAAACAGTCTTAGTCGATTGGTGATGAAATATGTGTTGTGAAGACCTTAAACTCTCTCCAGAAGCAATCATATCTATTTCCGTGGCTTTAGATTTCACTGGATCAAGCCTGGCCTGAATCCTACTACTGCTAGACAGTTAATTGAGGCAATTCATTCTCATTATTTTTAAAAACCATTTTGACTAAGTTATTTGTTACTTCTCATAATGTACTTCAAACTCTATACTGTGTTCACATATTTCTTTAATTATATGTTTTAGCTGGTGAATTAGTAATAATAAACTCTAAAAATTATCTGCCTAAAATATGTTAATTAGTTCTTATGCCTCATTTGCCAGGTATTATTTTGCAATATATTCTTGGGTTTGAACTCATAAAACATTGAAAACTTGTTCGAATTCATATTTGAGAATTAGTTATACACTCTTTTTAATATTATTGTTTGGGATTAAAGAAATCTGTAATATCCAAAAAAATATTCTGCAATTGAATTAATGTAGCTAAGTACAGTATATAGTACTCACAAGGAATAAAACATTGTCTCATATTAGCAAAAAATGCAGAGGAGGACTTGAACAGACACTTCTCCAAGGAAGACAAAGGGTCCAGAGACATATGAAAAGATGCTCAGTATTGCTAGCTATCAGAGAGATGTAAATTAAAACCACAATGAGGTACCACTTCACACTGGTCAGAATGGCCATCATAAACAAAGCAACAAACAACAAGTGTTGGAGAGGTTGTGGAGAAAAGGGAACCCTAGTGCACTGTTGGTGGGTTTGCAGACTGGTGCAATCAGTATGGAAAGCAGTATGGAATTTCCTCAGAAAACTAGAAGTGGAACTGCCTTCTGACCCAGCAATTCCACTGCTAGGATTATATCCTAAGAACCCTGAAACACCAATCCAAAAGAACCTATGCACCCAATGTTCATAGCAGCACAATTTACAATAGCCAAGTGCTGGAAGCAACTGAAGTGCCCATCAGTAAATGAATGGACCAAGAAACTATGGTACATTTACACAAGGGAATTCTATGCAGCAGAAAGAAAGAAGGAGCTCCTGCCCTTTGTGACAGCATGGGTGGAACTGGAGAGCATTATGCTAAGCGAAATAAGCCAGGAGGTGAAAGACAAATACCATATGATCTCCCCATTAACAGGAACCTTATCAACAAAATGAACAAGCAAGCAAAGTATAGCCAAAGACATTGAAATTGAGAATAGGCTGACTGTGATCAGAGGGGAGAGGGGAGGGGATAATGGGGAAAAAGGGTGAAAGGTTTACTGGAACAATTATAAAGGACATATGGACAATAACAAGGAGGAGTGGAAACAGGGGAGGGAGGCAGGTGGTGGGGAGGGGTGGGGGAAAAGGCAGAAAACTGTACTTGAACAATAAAAAAATGCAGAGGAACAGTAATAAAGAAAAAGAGGAAGGGTTAGGGTTAGAAATTATTGGCCATGAAGAATATTAGCAGATCTATTGTCTTTTAACTATTGCTACTAATTTTCCTAAAATAAATTATACATTCTTTATTTCAACATACCAAGAATTTTAAGTATAATAATTAATACAAATAGTAATAAACACCCATTTAAAATGAGTTACAGTCCTGGCTGGTGCAGCTCAGTGGACTGAACACTAGCCTGTGAACTGAAGGGTAGCAGGTTCAGTTCCCAGTCAGGGCACATGTCTGTGTTGAGGGTCAATGTTTCTCTCCCTCTTTCTTCCTCCCTTCCCTTCTTTCTAAAAATAAACAAAATCTTTATAAAAAATGACAGTTACATAATGTTCAGTATAGGACTATTTAATATCCTAGTATAAGTTGCTAAAGAGGCAGGGAGCCAACAGAAATGAATAAAATGATGAGATTAAAGGCTGAATGTAAAATTATTTGCAGAGGTAATATGAAGGGTCTTATTCTAGTTTCTTATAATTCCATGGTGCTTTCTGAGATAGAAGAGAATTTCAAATCTAACTAGACTGGCACAGAGAATACATTCTGGATGATAAAGCAACAACATTCTCTTTCAATCTGAGCTATTAAAAACAATAAACTTGTGCCCTGTCTGGTGTAGCTCAGTGGATTGAGCATGGGCTGCAAACCAAAGGGTTGCTGGTTCGATTCCCAGTCAGGGCACATGCCTGGGTTGCCTGCTAGGTCCCCAGTGGGGGCCACATGAGAGGTAACCGCACATTGCTGCTTATCTCCCTCTGTTTCTTCCTCTCTTCCCCTCTCTAAAAATAAAATCTTCAAAAAAACCAATAAACTTGTTATGTTTAAAAACAAGTTGGTATATGAGGGCTCTTTAAATCTCTGTGGACAAAGGAAATAAAAATGTCAGGGGAGAGGACAGGATCTGGCCTTATTTATTTATCTCTGGTTGGCTCCCTGCCTACATGCAGTTACAGCAATTACAAAAGACACAAGAATCTTCAGAGTAGAATTGTTAAGAGTAAAAAATTAGCAGCAATCTCAAAGTTCACTAACAGATTTAAGTAATTGTATCATGAAGCTGTATGAAATAACAAGGTAAACCCATTCATTCATTCATTCATTCATTCGATAAATACGTATTGAGTCCCTACTAATTCTAGGTGCTGAGGGTAAGCAAAGAACATGATCAATATGACTGCTGGTTTGATGGAGCTTCTGCATTAGTGGGGCAAGAATGTACAGGCAAACAAATAAACAAGAAAATTTCAATGCTATGAACAACATACAACAGGATAATTTGACAAAGAAAAACATATAGAAGATAGGGGTTGCATTAGATAAGATGACCAGGAAAACTTCCATTGAGAAGATGCTATTTAAGCTGAGATCTGAATGAGGGTAAGCCATCCATATTAAGAAGTTGGGAGAAGTATTCCAGGCAAGCAAGATTGCAAAGGCTCTGATGCTTCAGTTAGAGAAATAGGCCATTATGATTGGAATGGAGTTTAAGGCAAAGAAGAAACTAAAGGCTAGATTATGTAGACTCCTGATGATATTGTAAAGGTGCTTATATTTAATCTCAACTACGACGGGAGTACACTACAGGTTTTTTGGTTTGCTTTTGTTTTAATTATATATTTATTTTGAGAGAGAGGGAAAGGGAGTTAAAAAATGAGGGAGAGAAACATGGATCATTTGCCTCTCACACGCCCCCAACTGGGGACCTGGCCCGCAACCCAGGCATGTACCCTGAGACTGGGAATCGAACCAGCTACCTTTTGGTTTGCAGGACAACGCTCAACCCACTGATCCACAACAGTCAGAGATCCACCACAGGGTTTTAAAAAAGGGAGTGGCATAATCTGATACACATATTTCAATGATTCTATGTGAAAAATGAATCACTGGACAAAGAATGAAGCCAGTATGGAAGGAGGAAGATAAGTAGGCTATTAGCGGGCTAGCAACAGCTGATGATGATGCTTTAGGCCTAAGGGGAAGCAATGGCAATGAAGTGGAGATGTCCAAATTATGCTTTGAAGGTAAATGGATTACTTTGTGAAGAGTAAGAAAAAGTGGGAGAATGAAAACATGGTAATTTTTAGACTGAAAAATTGAGGGGTTGACAGTACCACTTACTGAGATGAGCAGGACTAGTTTAGGAACAGGTTTGGTGGAGAAAATCAAGAGTTAAATTCAAGATACTCATTAGAAATCTAAGGGCACAAGTGAACACTGGGACACAGGAACCTGAAGCTGGGTAGGGAAAAGACTGGAGTGGAGTTATCCAGAAACTGGTTGAAATTGCCTAGGGAAAGAATGGAGACACAGAGGAGAAACAATTCAGGAACAAGCTTTGAGGCATTTCAACATTAGGGAGTTGGCAGAGGAGTAGTAGCCAGGAAAGGACACTGATAGGTCACTGAAGAAGAAAATGCGATAGCGTAGAAGGTAAAACAGTGTTTTACGATGAAAGGGTATGGACTGTGAGGAATGCTTCTGAGAGTTCAGGAAGATGACACAGAAGATAACACTGGATTTCACAACTTCGAGGTTGCTGCTTATGCTGGTAAGAGAAATTCAATGACTTGCTGAGGATGGAAGTCAGATTGGAATGAGTTAAAGGGATTAAAGAAGACAAAAGAATGACAAACAGAAAAAAGAAAACAAGATGGCAAGGCCCAAATATATCAGTAATTCCAATAATTGTAAATAAAGCAGAATGATAGATTGAGAGATACCAAGGCTCTCAGATTTGATTAAAAAAAAAAAACTAAATCTAAGCATATTTTTTAAGCAACAGAATAACATTTGTTGTTATTTTTCTAAATTTTTATTTATTGATTTCTTAGAGCGAGGAAGGAGGGGAGGGAGGAAAGAAGAAAGGGGCGGGGGGAGAGAGAGAAATATTGATTGGTTGCCTCCCAGGGATTCAGAATAAATAGATGCATACGCTATTTCTCCTTCTGGAGCTTACACCATAGAGATGAAGACAAAAAAATTAAAAATACATAAATAAGACAACTATAGGTTGTAATATGTGCTACAATGAAGTTCAGTGATGAGAATCTTTAATTTATAATAAGGGATAAACCTCAAATCTGAATAGGTAATACTATTGTGGTAAATTTTTTTTCAAGAGAAAGTATTTTATATGTCATAAGAAAATGTCAAGACTTCTGGTCAAGATGGTGGGGTAGGCAGACATAGCTCATCTCTTCCATAACCACAACAAAATTACAACTAAAATATAGAACAACCATCACTCAGAACCACCAGAAATCAAATTGAATGGAAGTGGTTCCACCATCCCCTCTCTGTCTAAAAATCAATGAGCATATCCTCAGATGATTATATATTCAAAATAAAACATTTTAGTATTTACATACTCACCTTTATCAAATGTCTTATGAAAATCTGCCTTTAAATTATATTCATATCATTAACTTTTATGTTGTCTTTGAAATATACATTATTAAAAATTACTTATAAAAATTAAAGTAATTATGTAAATCTGTAGTAGCATTGTTTTATATTAGGTCTTATAATGAGATTCTGGAAGACCCAGTTTTTCCAATTTACATATCTTGGCATTTTAAAATTATAAAGTGAAATGGCCATATGTTTATTTGCTTGAAAAAATACCTTTTCCTAGTACTATAATTAATTCCTGAATTAATGGATTAACAGTTAACTACCTCCAATACTGTTAGCCACAGATTTTACTGAAACATGTTTTCAAAAAAAAAAAAAATACTATGAAACTTGTTACTAAAAGTACAATGTCAGAATGATCATAAATGGAGCCCAAAGTTAGTTTGATCATTGAAGAATTTCTTCAATGTCTTCTATTACTTAAAATAGTATGCTGATTTTGAATAAAATGCTTCAGAAGGAAAGCCTACTAGAATTGAAAATTCTAAATGTATTTCATAAATTTCTACCAGATAACACAGAGACAAATGCATAAAAGGCAAACAAAACAAAACATCCTGCAATCCTGAATTTGGCTTTTATTTTTAAATACATTTAGCATGGAACTATCATAGAACAGATAATAATAAAACACAAAGAAATGAAATATTTTCAAATACCTTTAAAGCTAGATATAAATATTAATAAGATAGTATAGACCCAATTATAGGAAATAGTCCCTAAAATTTGATTCATTTAATACATTTTGAAAAAAAAGTTCTTCGCACATTTTCTAATGTACCGGTATGTTCCCAAGTACCTTGGTTTCCTTTTAACTAATAGGTAAAGGTCCCAAATTTAGTTGCTTTATTTAAAATTCTCAGATTCAGTAATGGTAAAAATTACCATGTCTCTAAATTGTCAATAGGAATTACAAAAATATGAGCTCAAATAGTTACGCTGCCCAAAATAGAGACATCTTAAATGATACTTCTGGATTATCAGATATTGCACTAAAGTAATTCCACACCTGATGTGTGTTTATATGGAAAGTTAATTAGCTTCTTTATGAAAAACTTACTACAAATTAACTTAATGTTAACCTAATTGTAATTACACTTCAAAATATAAAGGCACAGACAGAATAAAGAATAGTTTAATGCTATACCTAAATTTCCTTCTGAAAATAATAAAAACCAAAAAATAATGGGATCTAAATGCTGATACTTTAGATTTTATAACTGACCTTGAGTAGCTAATAAGTGGGTATTAAAAGGTAACTGCTAAACCCAATCCTTTCCAAATAATTTAGAAAAATGGTTTGTTTACATGTGAACCTTGTGCATTGTCCCATCTATAAATTTCAGCTTTTCCATTAACTGGAAACATCTACCTTCAGTATAAACAATCAAGACAATGTACAAAAAAATATATCTTGTTCCTATACCTTACAATGCACAGAAAAATAACTACAAAAATTGGAATATTTATCCATTTAGTTTCCCAATAAATTAGTAAGTTCAGCCTATTCCACATTTCTTTCTAAACAAAGGCTAAAGAATTGAGGGTGATTTAGTTCTAGCCCTGTTAGCTTGACATATTTTAAAAATATATGCCTAATTACATGTAAGTTAAGATTAAGTTAGCATCTTATTTTTGTATCACAGTATACATGGCATTTCTTAATACAGCAACAGAAAGGCACAATTAGCAAGCAATAAAATTCAGTACCTGAATTATTAAACTGATGTCCAGAACAACTGCAAATAAAGTACATTCAACACAGTATACAGAACTGGGGAAAAAAAAAAAAAAAAAAAGGAATCCAAAAACTAATTTATCTGAAAATTTGGTCCATTAAAAATGCCTCCCATGTTCAACATCATGGGTAACATGATGGCAGTGTAAAATGAGGCAGTAAATCAATATGTGGTAGCACATGAATCCTGGTCTAGTAATTATGCAGTTTAATTAGAAAATGGCTCCCATAGTGAATAAACACTAAATATATCTGTTAATAACAACATGCCTGTATTAAGTCCAAATACACAGGCACAACTGTTTGCATATTATTATTGATTTTATAATATACCCCCAGTTAAAAACTTGTATTATTTTATATATAACATATATTAGATACATAATTGTATACTATGTAAGTTAATATATGTTATATATCTTGAATTTGTAACAGCACAAAAGTCTCCAGATATTACATCAACAGTCTAAATGGGTACTTATCATTTTCTCAGTGTTGAAATAGCTCAGCTCACCTAAAACAGTATCTGGATGTGCAATGGTAAATGCCCTGACTCTTCTGAATTTACTTAATTATTTAAGTTAAATTCCTTCAAAAGCCTAACGCTGATTTGGCTTTTAACTAGAATATATTTTTAAATATCAGCAACTGATACCCTTCTTTCTTATCATGAACATTTTTCCATCAAGAGATACCAATAAAGAAAAATATGTAAGGAACCAAAAATGTGATAGAGAAACCTACCATTCCATAGGTAATGTACCGATAAGGAAGTTCAACTTCCATGTGCTGTCTTGCTTTTCGAATGTCATCACATGGTATACTGAAGATTTTACAGGCTAAAGGAATGGTGATCTTTTTCATTATATTTCTGACTATTAGTACAAATACCATTCCTATAAGGATCCGCATTATGGCTTTTCCAAAAAGAGTCACTGTAATGGGGGGCCTAACTAAAGGTAACATATCCACAGAAGGATCTAACATTAGACCCATGTTATAGGTAACATGAGAACCACATGCAATTCCAGCACCACTTCCTAAAATCTCAGCTGTGTCTCCTCGGGACGTACTCCAGGTGTCGAGAGTGAAAGAAAAGATCCCCAAGGCTAAGTGAAGCCCAATGATGATTAATGGAGCATATTTGTGAGTTTGGTTGAAGTTGTCAATCAGGTCCACAAATGGATAGAAGACAGCTAAAATTAAAATGGTATATAGGAATCCAGCAATAATATCCTGGGAAAAGAGAAAAGTAAAGTTGTTTAGTATAACACTATTTTGGGCATTAAAAATATATATATATTTCACATCTCGAATGTTAACAGATACAAATTTTAAAATATGTCACATCCTCAAAGTAAACTTTACTAATTGGCCATATAATGGGTACTAAAAACTGCTTGAATGATAATAAAAAAAAAATAATAAAAGAACTGTTTTCATAGTTCTAACCTTTTATAAATTAATTTACAATGTTAAAAGTATATAAAAATGTAAGTATTTATAAATTTAAGTAAACATATATACTATACAAATTTATATTCAAATCTTAAACAATTAAATATGCTTCAATTACGTAGTTTTGATTTCTGGGAAAAAGAATATACTTATTTTTCAAAGACACCATCTTTGTTTTCATTCACTTAAACATATAATTCAAAATTAGAGGCTAGAAAGCCTGAATAGTTTTCTTTTCTCTCTCATTCATTCATTCATTCACTGAACAAACACTTACTGAGTACCTACATGTGCCTGGCACTATTTTAGGGACCAAGGATACATTACTTAAAGAATGACAAGATTCCTGCTGTCAAAGAGCTTATATTATAATGGAAAAGACTGCTATATACTGTTTTACTTTCAATAACCCTGTAGGTAAAAGAGTAGATAAATATTACAATTTCAGGTAGTTATAAGTGTTATGAAATAAACTGAAACAGGACAATGAGATAGTATGATGAAAGAACCTATTAGAGTGATTACAGAAACCTGTCTGAGGATGCGACACTTGTGCAGAGGAGACCTGATTCCAAAAAGGAGTCAGCACTATCTTTAGATCTAAGGAAAAGCATTCTAGGTATTGAGAATACCAAATGTCAGGAGCTGGAGGCAGAAAAGATCCCAGTGAGTTCGCAGCAGAAAGAAAGAAGGAACTCTTACCTTTTGCAACAGCACGGATGGAACTGGAGACTATTATGCTAAATGAAATAAGCCAGTCAGTGATGCTAAATGAAATAAGCCAGTCAGTGAAAGACAAATACCATATGATCTCACCTATAAGTGGAATCTAGAAAGCAAAATAAACTAATGAACAAAATAGAACCACAGTTGTGGAAACATGGAGCACACTGAAAGTAACCAGAGGGGAGGGGAGTGGGAGACAATGGTGGAAAGAAGGGGAATGAATTAAACAAAGGATATGTATGAATAACCCACAGACATGGAAAACTGGGGACTGACTGTGGGAGCAGGGGGTGGGATGGGCAGAGGAGGGCAAAGGGGGAAAAACTGACACAACTGTAATAGAATAACAATAAAAAATTATTTAAAAATACTAACTAAATAAATGAAAAATGAAATAATGTTGATAACAACAACAAAAAACCCTAATGAGTTCAAGAAACTAAGAAAAATCCAGCATGACTCAAACACTGAGCAAAGGAAAGAGGGATGTGGTATGAAGTCGAAGAGATAAGTAGACGCCAAATCATTTGGGCTCTTATAGACCAGGTAAGCAGTTTAAATTTTATTTCAAAAGTGATAGGGAGCCACGGAAAGATTCCAAAGCAGGAGTGCAACACTCCATCTGCTGTCTAGAGACTGAATCCAAGAGGAAAAGTGTGGAATGTACAGGTGACCACTGGAAACAGTGGTGGGAGGCTGCTGCAGAGGTTCACTCTAGACATGGCTCATATCTACATGAAGAAAAGTACACAGATGGATTTCGTAAACTATTTTAACACCAGAGGCAACAAGTTCAACTTGGTGATGGATTAAAATGTGGGAGAGAAGCTGAAGAGAAAGGGGTCAAAGATGACTCCTACTTTTAGGCATGAACAATTTGGGTAGGTGACAGAAAATGGTTTACTGGAGGAATTAAAGCTATTATTAAAAGAACGTTTGCTTCTGAATCATTCCTGACATGAACAAACTGTGTTCAGAATATCTACCTGGGACCTATTCTCTGTCACTGAAAATTTAATCAAGAGTTGCTTATATTCACTTCCTTGCTTCCTATTTTTTCTACACTCATCACTACATTGAAACTACTCTTTTCATACTAGTCACCTTTAAAAAAAAATCCTCACCTGAGGATATGCTTTATTGCTTTTCAAAGAGAGAGGAGGGAGGGGAGAAGAGAGAGAGAAACATCAATGAGTTGGTTGCCTCCCATATGTGACCTGACCAGGGATCAAACACACAACCCAGGTATGTGTCCTGACTGGGGATGGAACTGATGGCCTTTTCGGTGTATGGGATGACACTCCAAGCAACTGAGCAACCCAGCCAGGGCTTCATACTAGTTATCTTTATGCTGCCAATAACAATGGTCACTCAACATCATTCAACACAGTTAAGCAAACTAGTTACTTAATGTTTTTCAGTCTTAAAATTTTGACTATGTAACATTTGATATACAGAAAAAGATATGTGAAGTGTATAACAACTTCTCCAAATAAAATATCTAGTTTTACTTCTTTATGAACTTTATAAAAGTTTTACGTAGAATGGGATCTTCTTAGATTTGCTTTGTACACTAAACATTAAGTTTCGAGATTCATTCACTGTGTCATTCACTTTCACAACTGTGTAGTATTTTGCTATGTGATTAAACAATTTATCCATTTTCCCACTGATGGTCATTTTGGTTGTACTCAGGTTTTGGATTAGTTTATTGCCGTGGTTGAACTTGAATGTTTCTTAAATGGTATGTATTCTTAAGCCAATCAGGAATATTATAAACAATGCTATCTTTCTTTCGATATTCTTTGGTGTGAGTTTGTAAGTTTCTTAGGATATATGCCTAGGAATGGAATGGCAGAATCTTAGGATAAGTGCATGTTCAATTTTACAAGACAATAAAAAAAATTCCAAAATGTTTGTAGAAGTTTATATCCGATGAGTCATTGCATTTTCCTGATTATTATTTTTTATAAGTTCATGGGCTATTCTTTTTCTATGCAACATATATTTGTGTTTTCTAGGCAACTATTCTTTTGGTTTTCTTTCTTGCTGATTTATATTTCTTTACACTTTTGTATAAATCTTTTTAAAAAATCTATCAATAATATATGCTATAAACATCATTTTGGCATTTGTGGCTTGCCTTTTCATTTGCTTTATGGCATCTTTTGATGAACATAAGTCCTAACTTTTAATGTAGTTGTATTATCAGTGCTCTTGTTTAAGAAAGCCTTCCCTGCTGCAAGATCATAAAAGAATGTTAATCAAAAAATTTAAGTTTGCCTTTTATATTGAAAACTTCAATATACCCAAAATTTCTGCCACTGTCCTTACTGTACAGTAACAGTACAATAAAAACTTTGTTGTGGATTGGAAAAGTCAAAAATACAATACTTGAAACCAATATTCTAAAAAATATTCATCTCCAAATCAGAATACTTCACAGGGGTGTCTAACCTGTGGCCCAAGGGTCTTGCATGTGGCTCAGGATGGCTATGAATGTGGCCCAAAACAAAACTGTAAATTTACTTAAAACATTATGAGATATTTTTTGTGATTATGTATCATGATATATTTAATGTATGGCTCAAGACAATTATTCTTCCAGTGTGGCCCAGAGATGCCAAAAGGTTGGATACTGCTGCTAGAATATAAGAATAGCTAGAGAAGATACAATTACTAAACAGACTAAGAATTGAACCTTTAAGAATTTTTGAGGCAGTATTTTGTTCACTATGGATTATATTTTGTTGGCTACCATCTACCAAGTAGTTTAGCATATTGTAGACACTCAAATATTTGTTGAATGGATAACGAATGAGTGAATGAATCCTTTACAGGAATTTATTTTCTCCATTTTCATAAAATCTACTAAGTTATTTATAATAAGTATCTACTGTTTTTCAACAATTATTGTATTATACATATTAGAAAAATATTTCCATATTAAATAAATTCTCACTGATATTTTCCTATTTTACAATACGAAATAAGATTATTTAAAATTGTAATTGTTATAAATGACTCCCTTAATTGTAGGTGTAGGAAAAATATCAATTAACAAAATGAATTTACAGACTCTATTTCCTCTCATTTTGAGATTACCTTCCCCACCTACATTTTAGGCAAATTATTTCATATCTTTTGAGACTCTGGTCAGGCATCTATATCCTCCATAAACTTTCTCCTCTTACTCCATAATAAGGAACTTTGTCCTCTCTGCTTCCTTAGCATCTTCTACAATCTGCTACAACAGTTACTACATTGTTTCCCACTTCTTTCCCTGCTTATTTCTCCTGGAAAGCCAAAGATTCACAACTCTTGCTGCGCATTAAAATCACTCAAGGAACTTAAAAAAAATATTGGTGCTTGGTATTTGCTCTAAGGTTAGGTGAAAGAAGGGTTAATAGTTCTAGAGATAGGTACATTTAAAAGTTACAGTTTTTTTATATTATAGATACAAGTACATGTTCATTCCTGTAAGTGCTTTTTATGGTACCTTAAAAATAGCCTTGGCTGAGTCAGTTAGAGCATCGTCCAGATATGCCAAGGTTGGGGTTCCATCTCTAGTCAGGGTACATACAAGAATTCAGAACTCCGGTTGTCTCCTAGTGTTTTTTTTTTGTTGTTGTTTTTTTTTTAAATTATAATACATTTCAGGTGTCCTGCTTGTAATTTTAATATGCCAGTGATACCAACAGCATTTCTAAGAATAAAATGTATTGTTAGAATGGATTGTGTTTATCTTCTTTAAAAATTTCAAAATCCATCCAGCACAATAGAATTTAAACTTAATACATGCTCAAAATAGAAAAACTAGAAAACACAGATAAACAATAACAAATAGTCATTGTCCAGGAATAATCACTATTAAAATTCTTAGTGTTTACTATTCTAGATCTTTCTCTATAACATGTTTTTCATTTTTTTTGTTTTTTTTTTTTTGCTTGACTGGTTTGATTTTTTTTCTTGTTATAAAAATGTTAAAGATGTACATGCTACTTTACAATCTCATAATAAATTTCCAAAAAACATTTCCATATACAGACCCATAAACTTATAATATAATTATGATTAGGAAAGTAGGTTAATATTAACAATAAACAAAGCTATTGCTGTGTTGCAACAGTAACAAAGCATATAGCACATACTGAATGGAGCGATCATTATAAATTATTTAGAGCATGTTAGAATGCTTTTCTTAATGAAGATACCAGCTTGGATAATTGGTATCTAAGCACCTATTAGCAAGTTCTACAGCATACTCTGCCTATAGATCCATCCATACTAATTTCAAAATAAATAGTGAAGATACAAACTATGATTAAGAAAGTAGTTCAAAATGCAGATAATTACTAAAATATTAAAATACAGAAAAATGTGGGGGTGAGAGGAGTATAAAGGGGATAAATGATTTAATAGAAAAATACAATAAAAATGAGGAAAAACAAAAAAACATAGAAAAAAGCTGGGTACTCATGGTGCAGCTTTTGTGTGGGCCAAGTACACCCTCCTCTTGTAGCTGAGCCTTTGTTGCTGTTGGCAGGTCAATGGGAGGGATCTGTCCAGGCCAGTCAGCTGCAAGGACTGGCTATTACCACTGACCAAGGACCTTCACCCTACTTGGAATATCAGCTGTGCAAGGGCAGGGTGGTGGCGCTCCTACTGGTCTGTAGATGTCCACTTGGTGTGCAGGTTCTGGGGTTTCCTGGGTGGTGCAGACCAAGGTCAGCCCCCACCTGTGTTCTGCCTGGGGCCACCATGCATGAGCTGTAAAGCAATATGCAGATAGCTACTACTTGGATTTCCAGGCTTAACTAAGCTATGAATTTAGGTTCGCTGCTGCTAGTGCCACACCTGGAGCCATTTAGCAAGAGGTCTGGGGGAACGGGTGCCTTGGTGCCTCGCTGAGGCCTGCTGTTGTTTGTTTGACAGGATTTAGGAAGACCAGCCACTCATATGTAAAAGTCACTGTTAACAGCTTGTAGGTCCGAGCTTTCAAGTTTGGTGGGACTTTGCTCCAGTGTGGAGCAAACTGTTAGCCAGGTTGATGGAGTCAGATATGGCATCCACCTGCCAGCTCTGTGGGGGGAGGGTTCAGAAAAGTGTCGAGGGCCTCTGTTGCCTTTTTGTCTGGGAGAAAGCTGTCCTCCAGCTCTCGCCTTGATGCCAGACAGACACTCCAGTTCCTTTCTGTATGCCACTGGTGTCTTTCAAGTTGCTACCCAGTGGTGGAGCTCAGAAAGAGTGAGTTTGGGTAATTCTGTGTGTGGGTTCTTTAAGGGGAACTGCTTGGGATTCCAATAGTTTCCTCCACTGACTCAGTCCCTGCTGATTTTTGCAGCCAGAAGTTATGGGGACTTATCTTCCTGGCACTGGAACCCTGGTGTGGAATTGGAACTCCTTGCTCCCAAAATATCCCTCCCAAATTTTTATCCAGTACATGTGGATGTGGGACCAGCCCATTCTGTGTCTCCGCCCCAATGTGGTTTCTTTAATTCCACAGCTGTCAGACTTCCATTCACCTTGATTTCTGACAGTTCTGAGTGATGGTTTTTCTACCGCTCAGCTGTAATTTGATGTGGTTGTACAAGGAGGTGATCTTTGTTTACTTATGATGCCATCTTGACTGGAAGTCCTCATTTTTTTTTTTTTATCACTCCCAAATGCATAACCATTTGAAGTATCTTAGGATACTGCTAAACTTTGGTAGAACGGAGTAACTCTAAAAAAGCAGAGATGGATAACAACATTTTCTTGTGACAAATATAATTGATATAAGAGTGATACTTAGGCTCATTATAAAATTAGTAGAGATTAGTAAGAAACAGAGAATTGTATATAAATTCACAACCTATATTAATATAAATTATAAAAAGTCAAACACAAATAATTTGCCTATTCAAATCATATTTGGGGCTTCTGGAAATTTACTAGTGCAGCAGTAGCTTCCAGAGGCAAACAATCTCTGTAAGAAATAGAAACCCAGTATTTCCAAAGTTATGACTAAAGCTAATGAGATATTTTTATGAGTAGAAAATTTAACAGTGAAAGTTGTTAAAGACAAGAAAAATTCAATATATTCATTAGAAATTTTTGGATTCCATGAATTAATTCATATATCTCCACCTTTTTTTGATCATGTATCTACAACATAATATATAATGTATTCTCAGAGTGTTTTAAGAGACACCACACTAGATGAAAGGGATAGAGAGAGAAAACATAATAGTTACTTTTCTCATGCTGCTTATTGTCTACTGGGGGTTACAGATAAGGCAAAAAAACATTTTCAGTTTAGAATAAGTGCTATGCTAGAATTATGGTCAAAAAGCTCTGGCAGAAGCATCACCTAATTAATCTTACAAAAGGAGAAGATGGAAAAGGTAATGAGGCTTTTAAGAAATAAGAGCATTTTTGTGAATCTTGAAGAATGGATAGGTTAGCTAGGCTAAGAAGGGTAAAGGGCATTTCATGTATATGTTACAGCAATCCTAAAGAAAGGTATGGAGGTAAGAAACACCCTTTGCATTTGAGAAAACTTAAAGTCATTCAGTATGGCATCACATTTGTGTTTTGGGAAGTACACTATAATAAGAGACCGAACACGACACGGAATGGCGTCAGACCAGAAAGAGGACTACTCATTAAGAAGCTGTTGTTGCAATAATCTGGTTAAAAGATGAAGAAGGGAAGTGAGGAGATGTGGCTTAATAGAGTACACAGGGACACCAAAATAGTTTAAGTGCATTTAAGTTTCTGAAGCACTGGGTCTTGATTAATAAGCAGAGCTCTCCCTGGTTTCTGTATTCCCATTGTTGGTTTTGACTCAGCATTAGAGGAGGCATACAAAAGAATGAGAAGGAAAATATAACTGAGACTTGAAGAAGGGAGAAATGTTGTCCTGAGCATAATACCTGGTTATTGTGGTTTCTGGAAACTTTTTTATGAAGTATGTGATTACTACATTAAAATTTACTTCCACAAAGTATCATGCTGACATTTTTGCAAAACACAGATTTATAATAACTACATTTTCTCATTTAGTTTCATGTAAGTTTACAAATAATATAAAATTATTAAATTGCCTGTTAATTTCAAAAAAGTAAAGCACTATAAACACAACATTTTTCTTACCAGAATGGAGTGCATTCCCATGTAAATTCTACTTAGGCAAACTAGGGAACACCAGCAGGGAATAAGAATCAGTCCATATATAAGAGGATACTAAAGGGGGAAAAAAAGTAAAATTAAATAAATTAGGCTAAATACAAACAAGCAAATTAAAAACAAATCACTATACTATAAAATTCCATGAAAATAAGAACTGTGAGTTTTTACTCCTCAATGTATTCCAGCACTAACCCCAAACATGGCACACAGCAGAGACATTCAAGAAATCCTTTTTCATGAAATGAACAAGTGAATGAAATACTGTTTCCACACTCTTCGTTGGGGGAACTGACTCATTTTTGCTTTTACAGTAAAGATTCAATCACCAGCTACTGAAGAAAAACAGGTAGGAGACATATGCTTACTCTGGCTACAAAATGGAAGCGCCTCTGGAATAGTACCTGAATCTGGCCCACTGAGGGTCCTCACTAACGGGGGAGGCAGACTAGGCATTATCTCCCTCTCATTTCCATTAGTAACTGCTATCTACAATTCCTAGTCACATTTCCCCATTGTTATTTTATTTTTTATTTTAATTGTTGTTCAAGTACATTTTTCTGCCTTTTAGTCCCATCCCAGCCCACCCCCCATACATTTCCCCATTTTGAATCAATACCTTGTAATTTGTTTTCCACTTCTACTTCTCCACTAAAATTTCAAATGGTAACCTTATTGATAAAAATTTTAATGGGATACTGGGAGCAGTAGACCATAAAAAGAAAAACAAACTGTAGACAAGTCTTGGTTTCAATGGCACTAATTTAGGAGTTGGTGTTGACTCTCCTGGCATTAGATGGGAGAAAGAAATCGTGGATAGGCATGGTGGTAAATTTCTAAAATAAGGAGGAGGGCATATTTGAGGCAGTTCAAGAATTTGAAGCCAAGGTGGTTCAATAAGAAGTGATGTTGATAAAAAGTGGTTAAATAAGCATTTAAGAAGAATGGTAAAGGTTTAATACTATAGTTACAGTATTTTGACTTTTCCACTGCATTTAACATGGCCTACCAGTTTCTTCATACTCTTGATTTTTATGCATCACACTCTCCTGGTTCCCTTTTAACTATCTTTTTTTTTTCCTGATTTCCACACAAGAACCCATATTCTTCTTCTTGTTCCTTATATATTGCTATAAATAAGAATTCAGCTCAGTAGTTGGCTGCAGCTTTACCTTTTCTTATTTTTTAGCCTTTACTTACTAGCATGCTGAAGCCCCCACCTGTGTTTTGCTCAGGGCCATCCTGTCTGAGCCATACAGCAATCTGAGATGGCTGCTACTTGTGCTGGGCTTGGAGATTCCCAGGCAAAGTCAAACTATGATTCTAATCTGGCTGCTGTTAGTGCCACACCTGGGCCATGTAGCAAGAGGTATGGGGTCTAGTGGCTCACTGAGGCTAGCTGTTTTTGTTTAAAAGGATTTAGAAGTTGTGAAGCATGAACCAAGACCAGCCAAGTATATGGTAAAGTCACTGTAACAGTTGTAAGTTAGCAGAGCAAACAGTATTAGCCAGATTGATGGAGTCTTAGATACTGCACCTGCCTACTGGCTCTATGGCTTTGCCCTCCTTTCTGTTTAGGAGAAAGCTGTCCCTAAGCTCTCGCCTTGAATGAAGCCAGCCCCTTCAGTTCCTCCCTGAATGCCACTGGTGCTTTTCAAGCTGCTACCCCAATGCTCTGGCTCAGAGAGAGTGAGTCTGAGTAACTCCGTGTGTGGGTTCTTTAAGAAGAACTGCTTGGGACTCCACTGGTTTCTTCTACCACTCAATCCCTGTGGGGTTTTAGCAGCCAGAAGTTGTGGGGACTTATCTTCCTGGCACTGGAACCTTGGGCTGGGGGAACTGGTATGGGGCCAGGACTCCTTGCTCCTGAGATATCCCTCCCAAATTTTTATCCACCACATGTCAATGTGGTACTACCCCATTCTGTGTCTCCACCCCTCCTACCAGTCTGGATGGATGTGGTTTCTTTAATTCCATAGTTGTCAGACTTCCATTCAACTCGAATCTGACAGGTCTGTGTGATGGTTGTTCAATAATTTAGTTGTAATTTTGATGTGGTTGTGCGAGGAGGTGATCCATGTTTACCTATGCTGCTTTCCTGACCGGAAGTCCCACATATGCTACTTTCAATCAGTATATGAACTCTCTCTCTTTCATACAGTTGTGACCCTGGAAGCCACATGTTGAGATGCATCACAAGATGGGCAAACTTTCATCAACCTGGGTTCTTTTGAGTTTCTAAGTAGAACAAAGCTGTTTGCCAAGTCATAATGAATATGTAGCAAAAATGAGAAATAAGTTTTGTTGGAGAGCTGAGATCTGGGGGCTAATTCATTCCCAGAGCATAATAAAGCCTATCATAATTAAAATAGTAATGGAAATAGGATCAAGAGTTCAGGAGTGTGCTGGGGGTGGGGGTGGGGGCAAAGTTAAAGCAGTAAGTAAAAGACAGCCAACGCACGCTTCATTGAGAAGCAGAGATTTGAGGAAAGACTAGATGGGGGTGAGAGAATTAATCAAGCAGGTACCCAAGGGAAGAATTTACCAGGCAAGGGAATCAAGCAGAAGAAGCAAGTCTCTAATAAGGAAACGTGACTGGCAAGGAGGCCAGTGTGGCCAGAGCAGAGAAAGCAAGTAGGAGGAGAGGTGAGAAAGATAATGGGGGCCAGAGAAGCAAAAGCCGAGAGGCCCCTGTAGGAAATTTGACTTTTATTGTGAATCATATGGGGAGCTGTTGCAGGGTTTGGAGCAGAGCAGTGTCACAGTGGTTGCTATGTTGAGATTAGACAATAATGACTCAAAAGTGGAAATAGGGAGACCAGTTAAAGGCTGTTGGTATAACCTAAGTGAGAGGTAATGGTGGCTTCTGTCTCTGTATTAGGCATTCAGGACTGTTTTATTTTTCTGTTAATTAAAAAACAAACAAACACTTCATAGACACTTAGTAAAGTAGAGCCAAAAAAGAGAACAAACAAGAAATCCTCCTATGCTGGTCTCCTCTTTTTGCACTTAGACCCTATAAAGAAGTAAAAATGTACAAAGTTATTGATGGAAATTACTTGTATACAAAAGATTGAAGAAAAATTTACTTAGTCTCAAAAGCTAGAGTTGAAGGTAGAGAAAAAAGGAGGGTTTTGATGTAGGGACAATGAAACTGAATTTCACAACTCAATCCACATTAATTCAGGTTTACCATGCTCAAAGTACTTAAATGGGAGAATCAGAAATGCAATTAAGCTACACGCAGAGGTTAAGGAAGAAGCTGCTAGCCTTTTTATTTTCCTTTCACCCTGTTTCAGAGCACTTTTAGACTTTACTAGGGTAAGGTGACTAGTTGGGAAAAGAATGAGTCACTGTTAGTTCTTGATTGCCTGATGGTTTTCAGCTATTAGTTTCTACCTTCAGAATATTTCCTCTAGATTATTTTTTTCTGGAAACAAACACATTTGGAGGAATACCTAATCCAAGTCTGACTGCATGACTTTCATATTTATTCCCCAGTGAATAATAAAATTCTGAATCATGAAGTATCAATGCAAAGAAGTATTTCATCAGTTAATTTTAAGCAGATAAAAAAAGATCACAGCCCTGGCTGGCTCGGTGGATGGAGTGCTAGCCTGCTAACAAAAGGGTCACCAGTTCAATTTCCAGTCAGGACACATGCCTGGGTTGTGGGCCAGGTCCCCAGTAGGGGGTGCGTAAGAGGCAACCACACATTGATGTTTCTCTCCCTCTCTTTCTCCATCCTTTCCCCTCTCTAAAAATAAATAAATAATTTTTTAAAAATCACAGATTTTAAGACTAAAGAAAATAAAACAAACTAGATAAATTAGATAAAAGTAATGATTTAAAAGTGGAATCATGGCCCTGGGTGGGTAGCTCAGTTGGTTAGAGCATCATCCTCATATGCCAAGGTTGTGTGGGTTCAATCCCCAGTCAGAGCACATACTTAAGGTTGCCAATTCCATTCCCAGACAGGACACATACGGGAGGGAGTTGACTGATGGTTTCTCTGGTTTCTCTCTCTCTCCCTCCCCCCATTCCTCTCTCTCTAAAATCAATAAAAACATATCCTCAGTTAAGGATAAAAAAGTAAATTAAATTAAATGAAAAGAGTGTTTCATAGGGGGATGAAGAATTATTCATAACAACCAGTTTACCTGGCATATTATTTATACAATATCCAAATTGCATCTACATTTAATTTTATTTTAAACTCTCTCTAGAAATAAATTTAGGATCACTATCCTCATTTCGATGTAACTGGAAGAAAAAGAGACTTATGCAAAATTATCCTTCCTCTGTAAAATACTGGAACTTATCACAAATATATAAAATATATATAGACCACTCCATTTTAGTCATCTTTGTTAGCTCTTCTTTTCTTACAAATCCTTAATATTAGTGTGCTCCAGGGCTTAGTTCTAAGGATACTTCATTTCCCAATCTATACTCACTTCCTTAATGATCTTAGGAATTATATATAATCCACATGTCCATAACTAAAATTTCTGTCTCTACTCGGGACCTCTCCTGAATACCAGACCTGTATATCTAACTGCCATCTTGCTATGTCTACTTCAATATCTAACAGGCATCTTAAATGCAACATGATCAAATCTGAACTCCTGATTTCTCTTCCATCTCATCTGATCAGTTACTCTTGAAGATATCTCCTTCTTAGCTAATGACTTCTTTACTATTCCTTAGGCCAAACATTTTGCTGTTATTTTTGACTTCCACAATTCATATCTATCATCTAATCCATTATCCTTCAAAATATATCACACTGTTAATTGAAATCCCCATGACAATCACAAAGAAAGTAAATAAAAAATATACACAAAAGGAAATGAGAAGACAATCAAAATGGTATACTACAAAAGTATCAATTAAACACATAAGAAAGCAGAAATGTAGGAAATGAGAAACAAGAAAGGTAGAAGACATGCAGAAAAAAATAGCAAAATGTCAGAAGTCATTCCTTTATCAGTGATTACTTTAAATGGAAATGGTTGAAATTTCCCAATCAAAAGGCAGACATTTGCAGAATGGATAAGAACACAAGATCCAGCTATATACTGCCTAAAGGGGCTCACTTTGGATCCAAAGACACAAATTTGTTAAAAGTGAACAACTGCAAAAAACACATTCCACGCAAACAAAAAACAAAAGAGAGTTAGGTGGCTACACTAATATCAGACAAAATAGACTTTAAGCCAAAATTTTTACAAAGGACACAAGAACAGTATAAACTGATAAAAGGTAAATTCATTAAGGAGATATAACAATTATAAACATGTTTACCAAGCAACAGAGGCCCAAAATCAAACATTGACAGAATTGAAGAAATAAGACAGTAGAAAAGCCAGTTGCATCATTGTTTAAAATCCACAGTCCTTTTCCTATGTAACACTTAGGAGATATTTAAAAAATTCTCCTGTAGCCTCAAGATTATTACAAGTTTAACTGTTTTCATGCCTTTTGAAAAGTACAAGCCAGCCAGTACTACCTGAGAATAGTTTAACATTTTCCTTACTCTGAGCAAATGACTTTGAATTTCCTTGGCTTTCAGCCTCACAATAATACTGTTCACTATGCTTGCTTTCTTTTTCAATTGATTGTCATCTCAATTTAGCTACAAATTTAGCCACTTTTCCACCTTTTCCATAGCTTCATCATACACTTCAGATACTACATTAACATTTTCCTCACATACAAATAGGTGAATTTCCTCTTCCTTTTTCTGAGTGAACTATATTGTTGATTCATTAATATGGCTAACAGACAGTATCAGATGCCTGAATGAATCTTATCTAACATGTATATTTTCTTTTAACATGTAAAGCATATCATACCTTTCTTGTTTTAGAAACACAATACACCACTGCAGCACTGTGTTTGAGGACCATTTTAAACAGCAAAACTATCACCATCAACAACAAAAAACACGAAACAAGTGAAAAACATCGAACCAAATTAACTTTGAAAAGGATTCTTGTTTATAGTATAATAGCTGAAACAAGAAAGCAGAGCACTGCCTTGTTCAATCTCAGCTGGGAACATGAACGCTGGGTGACAAACTTTTGCCTCTGCACATCTGTGAATGTACTGACTGTGATGTTACAAATAAATTCTAACAAGTGGGCAAATTTACAAATATGCAATCCACGAATAATGAGTATCAAGTGTATGCAAAATTAAACTTTTCTTAAGTAAACAGAGGCCAATAAAAAAAATCACAAGGGGGAGGCGTAGGTGGACACACTGCACCTCCTTGCATAACCAAAATTAAGGACAACAAAGATTTAGAAACAAGAAAACAACCAGAACTGATAGAAAATTGAACTGTACGGAAATCCAACAACCATTCATCCAGACCAGGAGGAGGGGTAGAGTCGTGGTAGGAAAAAGTGGAGGATGGCAGACCTGGGCCCACAGGCAGCAGCTAGCGGACGCAGGGCACTGGGTGGCAACGGGAAGACTCAGTGATGCCGTGCAAGGCAGCTGGCTAACCAGGCAGTCCCACATTCACTTGCAGATAATCCAGGTGAAAACGGGGAGCAAGACAGGCCTCACAATCCAGGGCCCCAGCGCCAGGAAATAAAACCTAAAAAGACTGATTGAAAACACTTGTGGGGGTTGAGGTGACAGAACAGACTCCCAGCCTCACAGGAGAGTTCTCTGGAGAGACCCACAGGGTCCTAGATTGTACACAAGCCCACCAACACGGAAATCAGCACCAAAAGGGCCCAATTTGCTTGTGGAAAGCGGTGGAAGGGACTGAAATACGAGAGAGAGTGGAGCAAGCATCATTGTTCCCTCTCGGACCCCGCCCCCACATACAGCCTCACAACCCAGCAACTGGGCTGCCCCACCCTGGTGAACACCTAAGGCTCCTCCCCTCATACGTAACAGCTGCTACCAGACCAAAAAAAAAACCCCAAAAACAAAAATGCCTCAAATGGGAGAACAGTTCAAAGCCCCAGAGCCAATTCATCTAAGCAGCCAAGAGATAGACAACCTATAAGAGGCACTGTTCAAAGCACTGGTCATCAGGATGCTCACAGAATTGGTTGATTTTGCTCACAAATTAGATGAAAAAATGAAGGCTAAAACAAGTGAAATGAAGGAAAACACACAAGGAACCAAGAGTGATGGGAGGAAAACTGGGACTCAAATCAATGGAGTGGACCAGAAGGAAGAAAGAAACAACCAAACAGAAAAGAATGAAGAAACAAGAATTCAGAAAAATGAGGAGAGGCTTAGAACCTCCAGGACATCTTTAAATGTCCCAACATCCGAATTAGAGAGGTACCAGAAGGGGAAGAGGAAGAGCAACAAGTGGAAAACTTATTTTAACAAATAATAAAGGAGAGCTTCCCCAATCTGGCAAAGGAAATAGACTTCCAGGAAGTCCAGGAAGCTCAGAGAGTCCCAAAGAAGTTGGACCCAAGGAGGAACACACCAAGGCACATCATAATTACATTACCTAAGATTAAAATGAAGGAGAGAATTCTAGAAGCAGCAAGGGATAAGGGGACAGTCACCTACAAAGGAGTTCCCATCAGACTGTCAGCAGATTTCTCAAAAGAGACCTTCCAGGCAAGAAGGGGCTGGAAAGAAGTATTCCAAGTCATGAAAGTCAAGGACCTACATCCAAGATTATTCTATCCAGCTAAGCTTTCATTTAGAATGGAAGGGAAGATAAAGTGCTTCTCAGATAAGGTCAAGTTAAAGGAGTTCATCATCACCAAGCCCTTATTATATGAAATGTTAAAGGGACTTATCTAGGAAAAAGAAGATAAAAAATAGGACAGTAAAAAGACAGCAAACTCACAGATATTAACAACCACACCTAAAACAAAAGCAAACTAAGCAAACATAGAACAGGAACAGAAACACAGAAATGGAGATCACATGGAGGGTTAGCAACAGGGGAGTGGGAGGAGGAGAGACGGGGAAAAGGAACAGAATAAGTAGCATAGACAGTGGGTAGAAAATAGACAAGGGAAGGGCAAGAATAGTGTGGGAAAAGTAGAAGCTAAAGAACTTATAACATATGGACATGAACTAAAGGGGGGAATGTGGGTGGGAGGGGGTGTGCAGGGTGGAGGGGAATGATGAGGGAGAAATGAGACAACTGTAATAGTATAATCAATAAAATATATTAAAAAATTAAAATTAAAAAAAATCTCAAGGAAAATTATACATTACTTAGAGATGAGCAAAAACAAAATATAACATATCAAAAACTACGTAATGTAGTCACAAGATCACTCAGAGGGAAATGGTAAGCAGTAGAGGACTACATTAAAAGAAGTATCTCAGATCAGTCACAACTCTACACCTCAAGGTCTAGAAAAAGAGGAGCAAACTAAATGCAAAGCTAGCAGTAGCAGGGAAATAATAAAATGATTAGAGTGAAGAAAAATAAAATAGAGACTAGGAAAACAAAGACCATCAACAAAACCAAAAGTTGTTTCTTTGAAAAGATTGATGAAATTGACAAACCATTTTTTTTGGCTGAAAAAAAAAAAAAAGACAGAAGAGGCAAATAATTAATTTCAAAGATGAAAGTGGGGATACAACAATTACTATTGATCTTACAGAAGAAAAAGGATTATAAGAGAAAACTATGAAAATTGTATACCAACAAATTAGATAAGCTATGAAATGGACAAATTCCTAGAAACACACAAATGGCCAAAACTGACTCAAGAAGAAATAGAAAGTCTAAATGGGCTTATAACAATTAAAAAAATTAAATCAGCTATCACAACCCTTTAAACAAAGACAGACCCTGGTCTTAGATGGCTTCACTGGTGACTGGAAAAGTCGGCATTTGTGCTGCCTGTCACTACCAGAACCAATAAATAGAGACAAGGACTGAATCTTTATGAATGTTTTATTCAAATGCCAGTAATCTGGCATAACCATGTTCCAATGATGGGCTATGTACCCTCAAAACTGTCTTAACATCTCATTTCAAGCTGACCTTTTTCATAAGGAGAAGAAAAGGGTAGGTAAGGAGTTTGGAAAAAAGGTTAGTCAGGTAAGTTACAGTCTCAACAATTCTTTATCTGTGTCACTGGATGTTCCCTCCCAGGAACACAATGCCTCAGAGAACCCCTGGGGCACAAAGGTTCAACTACTGGTCTACCTCCTGGAGTCACATTAGTCATGTATTACAGTTCCTGGAACAACTTTCCACGTGCAATAATCACTTAAGCATATCAACTACAACTACAGCTGAAATCTTTAGTTCTTGAGTTCCCCTGTCAATTCTACCAAACACTTAAAGAAGATTTAACATCAGTCTTTCTCAAGCTCTTCCAAAAAATAGAAGAGGAGGGAACACTTCCTGATTCATTCTATGAGACCATTATTACCCTAATATCAAGGCCAGACAAAGATATCACAAGAAGAAACTGCAGAGGAATATCCCCTGTGAATACTAATGCAAATATCTTCTATAATAGTATTAGCAAGCCAAATCCAACAGCACATTTTTGGGGGGATCCAAAAAACCCAGAATTTATTTATAAAAAATTGTGTATTTATTCTTTCATGTTTAAACTTCAGTCACCTTCAAAGTACTATCCATCTGATGCAATACACCTATTTGGATGTTTTTTCCCACTGCTCAAAACAGATTTTGAACTTGTTGATTTTGATGCATTTTAGTGCTTCTGCTGTTTTTTGTTTCACCTCTTCTTCATCGGCAAAATGTTTCCCTTTGAGGACTTTTTTCATTTGGGGAAACAAAAAAAAGTTGCTCTGGGTAAGACTGGGTAAATAGGGAGGGGAGGGGAGGGGGTCATGCTATTTGGCCAAAAATTACTGAACACTCAATGCTGTGTAGGCAGGTACACTAGTAAATGACCCATTGTGAAATGGGCAAACACGTTGAAAGAATCTTCCGAACAAATTCACTGAAGCCAAATGCAGCCTCTCATAACAATGCCAGTTGGTACATTGATACAGGTGGGTTCCAAGAATACTCACCTAGCAGGGGATGCCTGTACTACAAGGGGCCCACCCTCCAGAAGATAATTACAGGTTTTTTTGGGTCCCCTCTAATATCATATCTCAAAAACAAGGGTCTTTATTTCTGTAATGTTTTGTAGTTTTCAGTGTACTAGTTATTCACTTACTTGGTTAAATTTACTCCTAGGTATTATGTCCTTTTGGGTGCTATTGTAACTGAATTGTTTTATAAAGTTCCTTTTCAGATTGTTCATTGCTGGTGTATAGAAAAAGAGCTTTTTAATCACATGATTATATCAATAGATACTGAAAAAGCATTTGATAAAATCTAGCACCCATTTATGATAAAAACTCAGCAAGCTGGGAGTAGAGGGAGCATACCTCAACATCATAAAGAGTATATACAAGAAACCCACTGCCGATATTATATGCAATGGGCAAAAACTAAAGGCTTTCCAACTAAGATCAGGAACAAGACAAAAGTGTCCATTTTCACCACTTTTATTCAACATAGTACAGAAAGTTCTAGCCACAGGAATCAGACAAGAAAAAGAAATAAAAGACATCCAAATCGGAAAGGAGGAAATAAAACTGCCATTATTCACAGATGACATGTTAGTGTACACAGAACACCTTATAGTCTCCACCAAAAACCTGCTCAACCTCATTAAGTGAATTTGGCAAAATAGTGGGATACAAAGTCAATATTCAGAAACTGATGGCATTATTGTACACCAACAATGAAACATCAGAAAGAGAAATTGGGGGGGGGATCCCAATTACTAGAGCAACAGGAAAAATAAAGTACCTAGGAATAAATTTAACCAGGGAGGTAAAAGACTTGTACTCAGAAAACTATAGAACACCAAAGAAAGAAATTGAGGATGATAAAAATAAATGGAAGCATATACCATGTTCATGGATTGGAAGAATAACACCATTAAAATGTCCATACTATCCAAAGCAATCTATAGACTCAATACAATTCCTATTAAAATACCAATGGCATAGTTCACAGATCTAGAACAAATATTTCAAAAATTTATATGCAATAAAAAAAGAGCCTGAAAAGCCTCAGCAGTCTGACAGAGTCCTTGAGAAAGAACAAAGTAGGAGGGGATCATAATACCTGATATCAATCTATACTATAAGGCCACTGTAATCAAAACAGTCTGTTAATGGCATAAGAACAGACACATAGATCCCAGAGATAAACCCATGTCTCTATGGTCAATTAATATTTGACAAAAGGGGATATGAGCATACAATGGAGTAAAAATAGTCTCTTCAATAAATTGTATTGGGAAAACTGGACTGGTACATGCAAAAAAAAGGAAACTAGACCACCAACTTACACCATACACCAGAATAAAAGGCAAATACAAGTTGTGACACCATAAAGTCCTAGAGGAAAACATAGGCAGCAAAATTTCAGATATGCCACGTAGCAATGTTTGCTGATATATCTCCTAGAGCAAAGGAAATGAAGGAAAAAATAAACAAATGGGACTATATCAAATTAAAAACCTTCTGCATGGCTAAAGAAACCATCATCAAAATGAAAAGGGAACTGACCATATGGGAGAACATATTTGCCAATGATACATCAAAGGTTTGATCCACAAAATACAAAGAACTCATTCGACTCAACACCAAGAAGACAAACAATCCAATTAAAAAATGGGCAAAGGACCTGAATAGGTACTTCTCCAAGGAAAACACACAGATGGCCCCTGGACATATGAAAAGATGCTCAACATCACTAGTCATCAGGGAGATGTAAATTAAAACCATAATGAGATTATCACCTCATACCTGTCAGAATGGTCATCATTAATAAATCAATGAATAACAAGTGCTGGCAAAGATGAGGGAAAAGGGAAACCTAGTGCACTGTTGGTGGGAATGCAGACTGGTGCAGCCACTGTTGAGAACAGTATGGAATTTCCTTAAAAAACTAAAAATGGAACTGCCTTTTGACCCAGCAATTCTGCTGCTGGGAATATACCCTAAGAATTCCAAATCACCAATTCTAAAGAACTTAGGTGCTCCTATGTTCATAGCAGCACTATTTATAATTGCCAAGTTTTGGAAACAGCTTAAGTGCCCATTAGTAAATGAGTGGATCAAAAAACTATGGTATGTTTACACAATGGAATATGATGCAGAAGAAAGAAAGGAGCTCCTACCCTTCCTGACAGCATGGATGAAACTGGAGAGCATTATGCTAAGTGATATAAGCCAGTCAATGAAAAAGAAATACCATATGATCCCACCTATAAGAGGATTCTAATGAACAAAATAAACTAATGAGCAAAACAGAATGAGAGGACTATTGGAACAGACTGACAGTGATCAGAAAGGAGGGTGGAGGGGAATAAAGGTAGAAAGAAGTGGGAGGGACTAGTCAAACAACATATATGAAATGACCCATGGACACAGACAACAGTGAGGGGACTGAATGCTGGAGGACTGCATGGAGGACAGCATAGGGGGAAGAACTGGGACAACTGTAATAGAATAACAATAAAAAAATTTTAAAAAAGGAACAGCTTTTGGGTGTTGGATCTTGTACCTTGTAACTTTGCTGAATTCATTTATTAACTGTAAGAGTGGATAAATGAATATGGATTCTTTGAGATTTCTTATTTTTAAGATCACGTCATCTGTTACCCTGACTAGTGTGGCTCAGTTGGTTGGGCGTCAACCTGCAAAGCAAGGGGTTGCTGATTTGATTCTCAATTGGGATGCATGCCTGGTGGTGGATTACATCCCTGGTTGGCACATGTGAAAAAGGCAACTGATGGATGTTTCTCTCCCTCTCCCTTCCCCTCTCTCTAAAATTAAATAATAAAATCTTTTTAAAAGGAAAATTTTTTAAAAAAATATTTTATTTATTTATCTTTAGAGGGGAAGGGAAGGAGAGAGGGAGAGAGGGAGAGAAATATCAATGTATGGTTGCCTCTCGTGCATCCCCTGCTGGGAACTGGCCTGCAACCCAGGCATGTGCCCTGACTGGGAATCAAACCGTGATCCTTTAGTTCACAGGCCTGCACTCAATCCACTGAGCTACAGCAGCCAGGGCAAAATATTTTTTTTTTTTAAAAGATCATGTCATCTGTGAACAGAGAGTTTTACTTCTTCCTTTCCAATTTAGATGTGTTATTTCTTTTCTTTTTTCTTTTTTTCCAATTACTTTGGTTAGAAGTTACTATATACAATGTTAGATAGCAGTGGTGAGAGGTGGACATCCCTGCCTTATCCTTAATCTTGGGGAGAAACCTTTCAGTCTTTCACCATTGACTACAATGTTATATGTAGATATTTTCATAAATGCCCGTTATCATGTTAAGGAGAGTCCCTTCTATTCTTAGCCTTTTGAGTGCTAGATGATCAGGGGTGTGTGTGTGTATATATTTTTTCACATAACAACCAGCATATTATGAACTGTATTTTCTATACTAAAGGCAAAAACAAACAAAACAAAAAACATAATCAAAGTAGCATGTTTTCCTTCATGGCACTTTCCACACTGGTAGGCTAATGTAGAATAATATAGGGGTTCAAATAGGTAAAACAAAAAGTAACCCATATCCAGTCATTTAATGTACATATTAATGATAAAAATGTGAACTGAAACATTTTCAACTTAATCTATTGTTTTGACCTCTTCACATCTAATGTCATCTTAGTTACTTACTGTTCCTCTTCTAAACTTAAGTCACAAGTATCAGTTTAACAACAGAACTCATCACATAAATATTAATAATTTTAAATACATTTCATATTCCAAATCATAATAATGAAAGTACTACTTACTACCATACTAGTTGATGTAGCCTTATGTTAACAAAATAGGATCCATTTCTCAATTCCTATTATAGGGAAGGGATATGTAAGGAAAGAAAGAGAAGGGCTATGTGTTATGTCATTTTTAGAGCTTCAGGCAGACCACAGCTTCCCAGATAGTTAAGAACAAGAAATTCCTGATTGCCTCTGCAGAAACCAGAGCAAAAGCAAAAGAAACAGTAAATCCAGTTTTCCATACAGTTTTCAATTCATTAATTCATTCCAATTACAACCTATCAAATAATTTTTTAATCTGTCTCTTGGATAATCTAGCCCTATTTGTTACAAGGCACCAGAAAACTTCTCTAGTGCCTAGTGTGGATTCTGTGGTGATTTGTTTTTCAAAAATCCCTATTCAAATCTCCCAGATTGGGAACAAATCTAGTTTGGGGTGACAATAGTTCTTCTGGAGCTGCTGGGGCACTTTGGAAGAGTAAGTACAGTAGGAGCAATTAAGTACAGTAAGTTCCAAAATGCAAAGACATTATAATAGAAAACTCAAATTCTGTCTTTTCCCCATTGGCAAGTATAGCAATTCTGTGTAAGCCCCAGTTTCTATTTTTTAAGTCAGAACTAGAAAGACTAGGAAGAACTATGTCTTTCCCCTTTTCCTCTGCCATAGAAATCTGACCAACTTCTCTCTCACTTCTATACACATTTGTTGTACTGTCTTCCACTTTACTCTCTCTCTCTACCTAAAATCCTACCTAATCCAATCCTTTATTTCTGATAGACCAACTGGCTAGAATTTTTAAAGACAAAACTCAATTCTAGGTAGATGTTAGAAGAAATGAATGTGGATTTGTTCTTTACTAAAATGTTAATAGATGAAATAATTTTATTTAACGTACAACTACTATGTACCAGGTGCTATGCTATGAGCTTTACAAGTACTAACTCATTTAATCATCAGAACAATCCTATGGGGTAGGTATTCTAATTTAAATTAAACTGAGGCAAAGAGAGGCCCAAGATCGAACAGATATATATTGAGTTATAGAGCTGAGATTCAAACAATGAAAGTCTGATTACTGAGTCTGAGCTCAAACCACTATGCTAAGCTGACCTTCATGTATAAAGTGTGTTGTTTGTATCTCCAGGATCAAGCAGATTATCACTCAGTTATTTTTTAATTAGGTTTTTCTTATAATGGAGACTAGGTACAAATTTCATTTAATTAGAGATATGAGACCTTAAAGGTATTAATTCCACACTCCTCTTTTTACAGATGAAGAAACAGACCCAAGAAATGCTAAATAACATTCAGTATTATATTCTAGTGGTCTATTCTAATGCCTTTTACAATTTAACATGCTTATTACTTTATACTTTACACTTTTATCATTACAAATATGTAATAGTTTTAAGTTTGGTAGGAGTTTCTAGTTTCTGTTTTCTTTTTCTTAGAGAATGTGTTGACCTTTATCTGCTGAATTTATGTATCTCCTCAAATAAGCTTTTACTTAAATTCATTCCTTAGATCTTATCCAAAGAGAAAGAAAAATTTGCAAGTCTTCACATTATTTTCAAATTCATAAAAACTTACCAAACCCAAAACAGTTCAAAGAACCTCCTAGATGCTTTTAACTTCATACCACCACCTAATCTTTTCATTGCACATCCTGCTACAGGAACACTTATCTAAACATTTCCTTCAGTTATTCTACCCAACAGTTTTATTTTTACTGATATGCTTTCCTTAACTATTTATCACACATAATCAGAATTATTTTTTATATTATGGCATTTCCCACTGATATTCGTAGAAGTTAGTAAAAGAAGTCAATAAAATTACTTGAAATTAAAGTAATCACAAAAACAATTTTTACTACAATTAAAAAATTTCAGAGTAATTTAAATATGGGACAAAGGTAGACACCCCGAAAAATTATATTTTGAATTCAAGGAATGAATAGTGTATATGTAAACAACATTTGACAAGGATAACACATTAATGATATATCTGCCTTATTCTCATACACTGTTAGTTTAATGAAAATTGATGCAACCTTTCTGGAAAGCATTTTTGTCTATACATAAAAGAGCTCTAAATATTCTAAATGTATACACCATTGACCCAGTAATCTCCTAGAATTCTTTTTTTTTTTTTTTTTTTCACTTTAAGGTGTGTGAACCAGTCTCAAGTCAGTGTATGGGTAAGCCCTGGCTGCTTTCACACCTCAACCCACTCTGAGGGAGACCAAAAAGCCTTCATGCATCTCAAGTTGGGGACAAAAAGGGCGGCCATGATGGCTGACCATTCAAAATAAAACAAACAGGACAAGTATTAAGGTGAAGATTAAAAAATTGGATTATATAATTTACACAATGCTATCATCCCTCCCCTGTGTGGACGCTGGCAAGGGCTGGCCCTTCTTAGGGAGAAGTAGGTGGCTTTGGGGCAGGTAAGGGACTTCCTGTAACAACACATCTCAATGATATTTGGAATGACTACTTAAAAAAATGAACAATGTACAATCAAAGTCCTCAGCCACCCTGTCCAACTTTGGGGATGCTTGCTGCAACAGACTGCTGTCACCTTCACTGTTCCAGTTTTTAAATCCTGAGTCAAGCACACACGCACACACACACACACAAAATCAAACAAACAAACAAATAAAGCCATATGGATCTTAACTCATTTTCTGCTTCTGCAGGTGCAAATTAGGTTTTGTAAAGAAAGGGTGTAATCAACTAAGTAACGGTTTGCCCAGAAGCATTTGCTGTAGTCGGTGGAGGGGTGGGGCTTGTCACACTCCTGCTTGCTGATCCACATCTGAAGGAAGGTGGACAGGGAGGCCAGGATGGAGCCACCGATCCACAGAGAATCCTGTACTCAGGGAGCACATTGATCTTGCTCTTCATTATGCAGGGAGCCAGGGCTGTGATCTCCTTCTGCATCCTGTTGGTGACGCCTGGGTACATGGTGGTCCTGCCACGTAAGTCCTCACGGATGTCAATGTCACACTTTATGGTGGAGTTGAGGGTAGTTTTGAAACTGCCACAGGATTCCATGCCCAGGAAGGAAGGCTGGAAGAGGGCCTCTGGGCAGCAGACCCGCTTGTTGCCAATGGTGATGGCTGGCTAGTGGGGCAGCTTATAGCTCTTCTCCAGGGAAGAAGAGGATGCAGCCACGGTCATCTCCTGCTCTAAGTCCAAGGCAACATGGCCCAGCTTCTCCTTGATGTCACATATGATTGCCCACTCGGCTGTGGTGGTGAAGCTGTAGCCAACCTCCTTAAGGAGCTTCATGAGGAAGTCTGTCAGATCCTCGCCAGCCAGGTCCAGATGCAAGATGGCACAGCCCTTGTACATAGATACAGTGTGGGTCACCCTGTCACCGGAGTCCATCACAATGCCAGTAGTGGTGCCGCCAGAGGCATACAGGGACAGCATGGCCTGGATGGCCATGTACATGGCAGGTATGTTGAAAGTCTCTAATATAATTTAGGTCATCTTCTCACAGTTGGCCTTAGGGTTCCAGGGGCCTTGGTGAGCAGGATGGGTGTTCCTTTGAGAGCCACACGCAGCTCAATGTGATGCCAGATCTTCTCTATGTCATCCCAGTTGGTGACAATGCCATGTTTGATGGAGTACTTCAGGGTAAGGATGCCTCTCTTGCTCTGGGCCTCATTGCCCACACAGGATTCCTTCTTCCTCATGCCTAACATCATGCCCTGGTGCCAGGTGGCATCCCACAATGGAGGGGAAGCTGGCCTTACACATGCTGGAGCCATTGTTGACCACAAGTGCAGCAATATCATCACCCATGGCAAGCTGGAGGTGGAGGAGGTGGAGGAGACCAGCAAAGGTGGAAGAGCGGTGGAGGCAAGAGTCCTGTGCCAGTGGGTGAACAAAGTCTTGGCACTTTTCCTAGAATGCTCTACTAATTCTATACTATTAGATGGGCCAAAAAGTACATAATGTTTTTTTTCTGTAAAATAACATACATTCACAGGTTTCATTTTCACCAATAACTTTATTGATTTGGATATTTTGAGTATATCAGCTATCTTCCATTACTGGCTTCTAGTGGGTAGAGGCCAGGGATGCTGCAAAACATCTTCCAATGCATCAGACAGTCCCACAGCAAAGAATTATTTGGCCAAAATGTCAATAGTACCAAAGACTTTGCAAACCACTTGTGACACATTCGCTCAGTCACAGCACCATCTCCATACATTGCACAAATCTTTTCTTGTGTTTCAATTGCGTGTTTGCCTTTCTTGAAATAATAAAGCATAATACGCCGAAACTGTTGCATGTTTTCTTCCATCTTCAATATTAAAATGGCTGCAGAAAAATTCACCAATTTTGGTAAGTTTTTTAAAAACTGTCTTTAACTGGAACATAATCAACAAAAGAAAAAAGCAAAAAAAATATAACCAGAGACATTGAAGTTAAGAACAATCTAACAATAGCCAGAGGGGAGGGGGAAGGGGACACTGGGGGGAAGGGTTTTCAGAAACTACTATAAAGGACACATGGACAAAACCAAGGGGGAGGGTGGAAGCAAGGGAGGGAGGTGGGTTTGGCTGGGGTTGGGGGGAGTGGTTGGGGGTAAATACAGACAACTGTAATTGAATAACAATAAAACATTTTTTAAAAAAATGCATGCTGATAAGACAAATGTCACAACATAATTTAACAAAATTGTTTCAAATGAAGTTAAATACAACTAAGCACCATTAGAGCCATTGCAAGGAAAAATCTTAATGGACTTTTTGGCCAACCCAGTACTATGAACAGGCAGTGTAGTAGTGTACTATCATTTTGCAGCCAAACTTCCTGGGTTTGAATCAATGTTATGTACTGGCTGAGTCATCTAGGGCAAGTTACTTGACTTCCTTCTGCCTTAGTTTCTTCTACAAACCAGTGATAATAATCATAGGATTTTAGTGAGATTAAGAAAGTTAAGTTATTTAAGGCATTAAAAACAATCCCAAGAGTCAGACTTCCGGCCAAGATGGAGGTGTAGGTGGACACACTGTGCCTCCTCCCACAACCAAGATTAAGAACAACAAAAATATAGAACCAAAAAAAACCCAACACCAACCAGAACAGATAGAGGATTGAATTGTACGGAAGTCAGACAATGATTCACCCAGACCAGTAAGAGGGGTGGGGTTGGTGGCCAGTGGACAGGGGTCATGGCCGGAAAAAGCAGTAGCTGGCAGTCCAGGGCCCACAGGCGACGGTTATGGAGCGTCAGGAGGCAACGAACAGACCAAGCGAGGCACACAAGGCGGCTGACCGCGGTCATGCATTTGTGCGCAGATAAACCAGGTGAAAACCAGCAGCAAGGCAGACTGCGCAGCACAGGGCCCCAGCGCTGGGAAATAAAGCTTAAAAAGCACCGATTGAGAACACTTCGGGGTGCTGGGGTGCTGGGAGAGAATCCCAGCCTCACAGGAGAGTTTGTTGGAGAGACCCACGGGATCCTAGAACGTGCACAAGCCCACCCACATGGAAATCAGCGCCAGAAGGGCCCAATTTGCTTGGATAAAGTGGCGGAAGGGACTGGAATTCGAGAGAGTGCAGAGCGAGTGCCATTGTTCCCTCTTAGACCCCACCCCCACATCCAGCATCACAACCCAGCGACTGAGTTACCCCACGCTGGTGAACACCTAAGGCTCCGCCCCTCCCTACGTAACAGCCACAACCAGACCAAAACAAAAACAAAAACCAAAACAAAAACAAAAACCAAAACCAAGGATGGCTCAAATGGGAGAACAGATCGGTGCCCCAGAGCTAATTCATCTAAGCGAACAAGAGGTAGCCAACCTATCAGATGCACAGTTCAAAGCACTGGTGATTAGGAAGCTCACAGAATTGGTTGATTTTGCTCACAAATTAGATGAACAAATGAAGGCTACAATAAGTGAAATGAAGGAAAACGCACAGGGAACCAAGAGTGATGGGAGGAAGACTGGGACTCAAATCAATGGAGTGGACCAGAGGAATAAGAAACAACCAAACAGAAAATAATGAAGACACAAGGATTCAAAAAAATGAGGAGAGGCTTAGGAACATCCAGGACATCTTTAAACGTCCCAACATCTGAATTATAGGGGCACCAGAAGGGGGAGAGGAAGAGCAACAAGTGGAAAACTTATTTTAACAAATAATAAAGGAGAACTTCCCCAATCTGGAAAAGAAAATAGACTTCCAGGAAGTCCAGGAAGCTCAGAGAGTCCCAAAGAAGTTGGACCCAAGGAGGAACACACCAAGGCACATCAGAATTACATTAGCCAAGATTAAAATGAAGGAGAGAATTCTAGAAGCAGCAAGGGATAAGGGGACAGTCACCTACAAAGGAGTTCCCATCAGACTGTCAGCTGATTTCTCAAAAGAGAC
>PVKU01008271.1:0-75825 GCA_004027475.1 Anoura caudifer
TGGATCAAAAAACTATGGTACATTTACACGATGGAATTCTATGCAGCAGAAAGAAAGAAGGAACTCCTACCCTTTGTGACAGCATGGATGGAACTGGAGAGCATCATACTAAGTGAAATAAGCCAGGTGGTGAAAGACAAATACCATACGATCTCACCATTAACAGGAACCTAATCAACAAAACAAAGAAGCAAGCAAAGCATAGCCAAAGACACTGAAATTGAGAACAGACTGACAGTGACCAGAGGGGAGAGGGGAGGGGATAATGGAGGAAAAGGGTGAAGCGTTTACAGGAACAATTATAGAGGACATAGGGACAATAATAATAAGGGCAGTAGAAACAGGGGAGGGAGGTGGGGAGGGTTGGGATGGGGGAGGGGGGAGGAAAAGGCAGAAAACTGTACTTGAACAACAATAAAAAAATAAAATAAAATTTTTAAAAAGTACACACACACAAAGAAATAGTTTTATTATGTAAAGTTTTTAAAATGACATGTATTCTCATAAGATTTCTATGTGTCATCCACAAAAGAGGAATTTAAATTAACTAATGTTTACATGAAAACTTTGTATAAAGGAAACATCAAAGTTAAAAAAAAAAAAAAAAAAACAGTGGCCTGAATATTTTCATTCTATTTCTGTTCTGTTTTCCTTAGCTGTGTGTATACTTGGGATAGGGAACTTTCAATGCATTAGACATACAGACTTTTTTTTTAAGATTTCATTTTATTGATTATTATTTTTTTGTTTTGTTTTTTAGACAGAAGGGAAGGAAGAAAAAGAAACTTGTCCTGGAATTTACATTCTTTTTTTTAAGGTTTTATTCATTTATTTTTAGAGAGGGGTTGGGAGGGAGAAAGAGTGGGAGAAAAGTATCAATGTGTGGTTACCTCTCCCGTGCCCCACACTGGGGACCTGGCCTGCAACCCAGGCATGTGCCCTGACTGGGAATCAAACCAGAGATCCTTTCATTTGCAGGCTGACACTCAACCACTGAGCCAAACCAGCCAGGGCAGAAATACAGACTATTTGATTATCAATAAAAGGTCCTGTGCTCCTTTAAGAGCATTTCTCTAAGAGCTCCTGATCCTGACCAAAAGGCTCTGAGGTCTGAAATAGTTATGTACCTTTCAGACACTTCGAAAGTATTTCATTTCACCTGGAAATTGTTCAGCTGTTAGACACTGGGTAAGTTTTCAAAGTCTAATAATGTATATATTTATATTTTCTTTCTCTACAGGAGACCATTTTATGTGGCATGGGACCAGCTCCCACTCAGAAAGACCAGTGGAAAGCAAGGTCCGGTACACAGGACCCATGCCCATGGATAGGTTCTCCAGTGGGGAATCAGGCCTGCATTGTACCTAGGCCGCTTTGAAAGTTGCTTTTTGCTAAAAACTCCCTCACCCTGAATTGAGGCAAAAAACAGTTACTGCATATCTTTAAAGTGACTTCCTAAAATCTATGCTAAACCTTCCAAGGAAGAGCATAACCAGTTCAACCACTTTTCCCTTTGCATTTGCAAATACCCTTCTTCTGTGATGTGATTAGTAGCATCCTCTCCTTTGTTTTCTGTAAAAGGTAACCACCTAAAGCGAACCTGTGCATAGTAAATGAGGACCATCCTTGATGTAATGTGCCCAGAAAAGCAATAAAAGCTTGTCAAGACAAGGGCTGGCATGCTCTCCCCTTGTGAGAGTGGCCGTGCCATTCCTTTTCCTCCACAGGACTCGGCGGTAGTCCATGTGAATTTGTCTCAAGTCTCATCCATAATATTGTGGACCCCACAAGCTAGGGTCAGCAACATTTCTCATGTGGAAATTAGAAATTCCTTTATGCTCATAATTTGTACTTAGAGTCTCTATTATTGTCCCAAGTAATGAAACAAATGTCTGTTTAAAATACCTCAATGATTTTCTCCACTACTATCTTATTTTCTCTTGACACTTGATAACCAAAAAGTCATTGTGATTACCTATGTATAAGATACTAAGTGATCTTCATTTTCCTTTTTGTTTTTGTTTTTACATATTTTGACAATGAAAATGTACTAATTGGTAATAAAGTTGTTATTAAGAACAAATAATATAAATCCTTATGTCCAAGTGGATACATGTTTTTTGCAATACTGAGAATTTATTTTACTAACAGCATAGAGTTTGCTTAGAAAGATGATCTTAGGTAAGGAAATGTCATGCCCTCTGAGTTTTATACTTTGTAATTTTATGAAGATGAGTTTTTTTTTTTTTTAATACAAGACTTCTAAAAGGGAGGTTTATCATCCGCTGTATATAATGCTGCCTAAACCCAACTTCCAGGCTCAGTCTGTGACCACCCTGCTTGCGTCCAGCCCTCAGCCCATTGATTTGTTACCTCAGCTCTCACACCTAAAGTCCTGCACAGTCTGCAGCCCCAGTCACTCCTCTTCACTTTCCACCACCTTACTTCAAATATTTGGTATGTAGAACAATACTCGACCCTTGACAATCAATGCTTTTCCCCCACCTTCAGCCCAGCTCACTCCTGGTAGGTCTCATCAGCTTGTGTTCTGCAGCTACAAGAAAGGGCAGGAATATGCAGGAAAGAAGAGACAGGGCAGAAGAATAGGCCAATGACATGCCCAAGCCTCATGAAGAGAGAAGAGACAGGCTTTGGTAGGAGTTGACAAGAAAAATTCCCAGGCAAAAAGAGCTTGTCACATTTTACAGTCCTCTGAAATGTGAGGAGGGATTTGCCTGTGGGTCCCTTTAATTGGCTTCTTTGTGTGTTTATTTTATTTTTATTTTATTGTTGTTCAAGTACAGTTTTCTGCCTTTTCCCCCCACTCCTCCCTACCACTCCAACCCTCCCCACCTCCTTCTCCTAATTGGCTTCTTTGTAAGAACAGAATCAAGTAAATTTATATGTAATAAGGTCAGAAGACATCTTTACCTCATAACTCTCACCTTGAGGGAAACATGCAGTCATTTTCTCTGTATAATCTGTGCTTAATGATCTGATAGTGAGTTCCTAGTTTCCGTCTGACTACCTCCACCATCATCTTCCTTGAGATACCTCCTCGGAAAGGAGTCAGGTCCTCTTCTATGACACTAGGAAAGAATGGGAATCATCAAGGAAAGCAGGCCAAGAGAGTGGTACCACTCCACCTACTTTCTTGGCTCTAGGTTTAGTGTTAAAGAACACAGTAAGCTGAGGGAAAGAATAGAGGGCAGGAATGAGTACCCTTCCCCCCAGAGGCACCTTAGGCAATCTAAAACATCATCAACATCAAAGCCACCAAAAGGAAAAAGCAAGTCACCTTCTCTTCTTCCTCCCTCCATCTGGATTGCCCCTCCCTTGCCTGATGCATTTCTACCTTCCCTCCTCATGCCACATCCACGTCCTCCCTGTCACTGCAGTCCCACTGACACCCCTTCTCTGAATCCCACAGAAGATGTGGTTCATGCATGGTAGTCTGACCTTGTCTGACTCTCTTGTTCTGATCTGTTTGTAGCCTAACAGCAATCACCAGAAATTACACTATTTTGTATCCCTTTAATAAAGTTCAGTACATAGTAAATTTTTAATAAGTATCATAAGCATAAAGTGAATTTTCTGAGGAGCCATGGAGCAACATAATGAAGAGCTAAAGGCCCCTGATACTTAGTGGATGGGAATCTGAGACCCAGACAACTTAAGTAGCTCGCCACAGGAATAATTAACGGGAGATCTGGGACTAGAACCTGAGTATTGTTTTCCAAAAAAATCTTTGACACTCTAGCCCTAATTCGCATACTTTAAAAATAAACATCAGGAAAGGTACAATTAGATTCATCTATAAATATGTTCATTCCTTCAACAATATTTATTAAGACACAAACCTTGACCTCAAGAAGCCTTCAGTCCAGTGGGGAACACTGACAAGTGCCATGTGCTGACTCCCACAAGGAGTCAGTGGTGAGGCTCAGGCCTCTCCCATCCCAGGGCATTTCTACGCCCAAGAACAGCAATTTTCAACCTTTTTCATCTTGTGGCAAACATAAACTAATTACTAAAATTCTGTCCCACACCACAAAAATAGGTATAATTTTAATTCATTCACACTGGACAGCTATCATTGTGTTAACTGCTGTCATTTCTTTATTTGACAATCTAAAGGAAAAGAGGTCAGTGCCGCTGACTTAATAGTCAGGTGCTGCATGTTTTAAAAATTCTTGTGGCACACCGGTTGAAAATCACTGCCCTAGAAATAGGAAACCACCTCAGGGACCCTGTCTGCTTTCCAAACATGCTTGCCTCCCTGACCACTGAAACCAAGGTCCCTTGGAGATCTTAGGGGACTTCTTTGCAACAAGAACCGAATTCTCAAAGACAAATCAAAGAACTCACCCATGGTAGCAGCTGCAGTTTTGACTTGAACATGGTTCATAATTCTCCAAAGACCTGTCAATTTGGTCGATAAATACTTTCCACGTTGAACCTTCAAAAAGTGAAGTAAATTAAGGTTAACAAAAACCCCTGAGCATTCTTATTTACTAGTAGCAGACAGAACGAACAGAAGGCCAAAAGTTTTACACACCCCCTCCCATCCCTCTGGCGGAAACAAAACTCCAGGAAGGCTTCATTCTGAAACTCCCCAGCACTCATGTCAGACCTGCTACTCTATTCAGGCCCTAAGGTAACCAAGAAACTGGAAATTTTCCAAGCTTAATGCTTGGCACTCAGAAGGCTATGGATAAACTGGTAACACCCATTCCCACCTTTTACTAATCAAACTCAGTCCTATAAGAGAATCAATTGACCCTCCCTTCATCTCTTCTGGTAATGGCCTAAGAAAACACACACACCCGGGCGCGCGCGCACACACGATTTATACCCCAGTGTGTTTTAGGGGATGCAGAGAGCGGCCCATGCCCGCTATGCCGAGCAGGGGAACTCCCCTGCTCCCCACTCTCCGAATTCTGCAGAAGCAGCACCGGATACCCCGACTTCACTTTCCGCTCCAAGGCGCCCGCCCTCACTTCCCCCGCCGCCCAGAGCCCCGTGCCCAACTCTGCGTTACAGCGGTAGCAGCATCAACCGAGGGCAGCGGCCAGGGAGCAAGAGAGCGCCTCTAGACCGAGCCAGACCCCGAGCTCGGCCCGCCCAGAGCCCACCTGACTCCTTCTGGCGGCCGGGCACTAGGGACAGGAGCAGCAACAGCAGACACAGCCCAAGCTGGGAGCACGCGGGCTGCTCCATCGCCCGGGAGCCACTGCGGAGTCCCCGCTGCGGCACGGCCGGCGGAAGCCCGGCCGCGCGCAAATATGGCCGAGGCAGCCGCCCCGCGTGCGCGCAGGCAGAGCCGCCCCGCGGTGGTGGCGGGTTGCCATCTTCCTTCCCCCCACACAAGTCCCAGTTTGGGGCTAAGTTTCCTTGGTAATGCTCGGCTGGAAGCTAGGGCTTCCCACCGCTCTGTTAACGTGCTGTTCTACTGGGCGACTGCAGTCCGCTTCTGCAACGTGTCACTCAGAAACTATGTAAGCTAAGCCCGCCTGTAATTTGGGGCCCAGAATTTGGAGTTCGCTCCTCTGAGGCAGCATGCGTGAATAAACCCACTCCGTTGACCCCACACCGTGTGAAGTGGTTTTCTGTAACACTGTTGGTTTGTTTAGAGCAGAGCCATAGGAGGGAAGACCCCCTCCCAAAACCGGAGTTATCTCCTGGAGGGCAGCACCCTTGTGGTTCAGGCAGCCCCCAGCCAGGTGACTGTTCTAGGAACTCACCTGATTCAGTGTACCACGGGGCATTGTTGTGGGAGGCTGCTTTCAATTTCAGTGAATTATTTTTTAAAGCTCTTTCAACTCCTTTGTCCATTTCATGATGGGTGATACGTGAGTGCCCACACCGGATGAGTGTTTTTGACAAACCCGCAAGACCCCCATGCTCCACCCACCCTATTCACCTGATTTCTCCCCAAGTGACTTTTTGTTTATTTGTTTCTTTCTTTCCCTGGATGAAAAAAGTCCTCAAAAGGAAACATTTTGCCAATGTGAAAGCAGTGAAACAAAAAGCAGCAGAAGCACTAAAAGGCATCAAAATCGGGTTCAAAAACTAGAGCAGCGAAAAAAAGTCTCAATAGGTGTATTGCAACAAATGGAGAGTACTTTGAAGCTGTCTGAAGTTTAAACATGTAAGAATAAATACACAATTTTTTATGAATAAATTCTGGGTGTTTTGGGTACCCCCTCAACCACAAGTTTTGCCTTTGGGGATATTGAATTTTAAGCTGTTTATTAAGAGACAAAAGACTCAGAAAGAACCTTTGCCCCTCCCGCTTCCTGTTTAAGAGATTCAGATAGAAAAGGCTACTCCAGGCAGGGGATTTTAGAACATTTACTTTATCCTAATTTGAATTAGGGATGGTAAAGACAGGGCTTCAGGCAGGGGCCTTTTAGGGAGGTACCCACTGTGTCCCAAAGTGTCTGAATTACCTGTAAGAATTTGCCTGCCTTGTGTATTCCACTCTTCCTCAACTACTTAAAAATAGCCCATTCTCAATTCTGAAATCTAAGACCCTACCCCCACTCCTTTTCTCATTTGTCCAAAATGTCACATGTATCCAATGTTACCTCGCTGTCTTTGGAATTTTCATGCTTATGTGAAAATTCTTCATGTACATGCATTACATATAATTCTCTAATACATTACATATAATTTGAGTTTCTTCTGCTAATCAGTTTCTGTTAACTTAATTATTAGCCCATCTAGAAAAACTTAGAAGATGGGAGGAAAAGTATATATACACATTATATATCATATATACAATATATGTTTTATGTGATATATGCAATATATTATATGATGTATAAAGTGTATATATGTGTATATAAAGATACATAGATTATAGTGTATATAGATGTAGCCTCCACACTACGGTGTATGGCACTGTTAAACCCCAAGGTCTTGCAATAGTGTAACATAGGTCTCCTTATAATAGGAATTTATAAAAGTTGGGGTGCCTTAGATATGGAAAAATGTCAGTGGGCAACATTATACTAGACAGTATATTTAAGTATATAGTGATCATACAACTGTTATGGTAGAAACTCCCAGAAACTCAGTTCTTCTCGAAGATGAAGTAAGAATTGCAGATCTGCAAGTTTATTAGCCTGCAAGCAGAGTTTATTGGTGATATGTTCTCAGGGAAGAGAATAGGCTTTCTCTGAGAATAACAGGGAAGACATAGGTTCAAGGCAAAGCAGAGTAAGGAAGGGTGGCAAAAGTATGGAGTATCAAGTGCCTGGGTGGCCAGAGAGCAGAGAAAGAAGGGGGCGGGGTGAGGGAATCCTTTGTTCTGAGGACTTATATAGTTGGCAGGGTGGGGTGAAGAACTTACATATTGATTGACAGGTAAAGGTGGTACCAGCTTTCCCACGGGATGTGACTACCCAAACTTAAGTATGTGTGGTAGTCTGTTAGCCCAAATCCTTATCTTGCTCCAGACTACATTTGTTCATATTATTGTAAAACAGATATGTGATTGGAGGTAGTTAATTGAAGTTGCGGTAATTACCCAGAGTTATTTATGGGCTCTTTCTGTAAGCATCAGGGGCTCCCTCGTAAAACAGTGACCAGGGGCAGGCAAATTAACTAAAGTTGTTTTATGGGCTTCTTCTTTGGGCATTCTGGACCCTCTCTTGCCTTTCAGGCCTTAAGGCAAAAGTACAGTTTCAAAGGCTTTCTTTACCAAGAGTGGAAAAGATACATAGAACTTCGAGGACTGCCGTCCTCCTGTGCTATCATGGTGTTTCTTGTGATGTGGGAACACCTGGCAATCTTTTTGGACCAGGCTCAGGCCTGCTGAATTAGTGGGTGAGACATGTCTCCCTCCTCCTCCCTGCTTTGGTTTACTATCTGTTCTACCTAACACAACTACAAGTATTTATCCATTGTCTAAAATGTGCATAGTGGTATCTTAGGCTCTGTGGAAATACCTGGAAGAACAAGATGAGATCTGTGCCATGAAGGAGTTTAGAACTAGTGGGAAGACAAATAGCCTTCCCCAGAGATAACTAACAACTTAAGGCAATATTTAAACATTCCTGGTTTCAGTGGAGGGAAAGATCAACGTGAAGTAGACATCTGGAGAAAGGGGTAAAAGGGATGTATTCCAGGCTGGGGCGGGGGGGCAGGGGGGGGAGGAAAAGCTGTAGTTAGGGAATATTGTGCTAGAGACACTAAAAAAGGGGGAAGTCATAATTCACAGAAGGCAGGGGTAGAACTTGGGATGATGCTAGATGACTTGGGATGCATGTTAAGGAATGGCGAAAGACAAAATAATGTTCATTAGTTAAGGAACAGGGCACTTTGGGTGAATGGGCAAGAAGAGAAAAATGGATCTCCAACACTATATCATACAAGATTTCTTTAGGAATCCAAAGAAACCTTGAGTCAAAGTTTCTTTTATTTTTAGGAAGGTCTGCAGTACTTCAAAATGAGTGTTCATCAAAACACACAACAAGGCAGTGCACTGCATGAATGAATACTGTGATAACCTTCTTTTTCAAAGTTAGTCTAAAATGAATATAGTGGAGAATACGTTTTAAAACTTTAATAAAAGAGCTTTTCTTTTCCACAATTAGTTCTCTGGGATCAGAAGAAAATGAAAATCACCTTGTGTTATAATGTCTTTGAAATGAAAATAAATCAGTATTTTCTGCAATTTTGCAGTGTTTATCTGTGTGGAAGAAGAGCAATGAGGTTGGGAGCTAAGTGGGCCCTGGACACAGGTGGAATAGCTGCATATGAATCCAAATAACAGTTTTATTTCCTTAACAGGTAAGATATTTTATTCCAGTGGCTCCTAGCTGTGACTAAGTGCCAGAAACCTGGAGCTTATGAAAACCACAGATTTCTAGATCCTGTGCCAGACACTATTTTAAAATGCAACACTGTGGTGTAAAAGACCCTCCATGTTCAAACTCCTGGTTGTGACTTTGAATTCATTTCATGACATTAACAAGAAAAAAAATCCTGAGATGTTCTAAGTGAAAATTACAGTGGCTGGAGAGTGAGAGAAAGAGAACAGTTAGCCTGTTAGTAGCTGTGGCTCGGCTTCTTATATTCTTGTATATCTGTTGGAATTTAGGATTACTTTCCAGGTAGCTATTTCCATAGTTATCCTCTTTCTTCCAATTACAGTCAACATTAAGTATTACTTTTATGAGTTTTAGGTATACAGCATAGGGGTTAGACATTTATATGATTTATGAAGTGATTCCCCCATAAGTTCAGTACCCACCAGACACCATACATTGTTATTACAATATTATTGGCTATATTCCCTAGGCTGTACTTTACATCTTTGTGACTATTTTGTAACTACCAATTTGTACTTCTTAATGCCTTCCCCCTTTTCATCCAACCTTCCAACCCTCTTCCCACCTGGCAACCATCAGTTTGTTCTCTGTATCTATGAGTCTGTTTCTGTTTTGTTTGTTTGTTTATTTTGTTTTTTAGATTCCACATATAAGTGAAATCATATGGTATTCGTCTTTCTCTACTCGGTTCACTTAGCACAATACCCTATAAGTCCATCATGTTGTTGTAAATGGTTAAGATTTCATTCTTTTTTTTTCTGACTAATATTTCATTGAATATATGTACCACCATCTTCTTTTTTTAGTATTTATTTGTATAATTTATTATCTGTATATTCATAATAAACATTATCATCTTAACCTTAGTTCTGCTAACAAGAATAACTTTTAGCAAAGGTGATCTATATTTTAAAAAGCTACAATTTCCTCATATTTTTCCATTATTTTAAATATATCTCAACATTTATTTTCAAGGCAAAGAAGCACAGATTTAATCCAGCGAAGTACACTGCATGGTAAGCACAAATGAGGAAATCTGAGAGTTATAAACTTAAAGTTCTTTTATAAAGGAAACAGTCAGGACATAGTTTAAAAAACCAATTTATGTAGCTGATTTGTGGAAGGTTTATATAAACATAACTTGAACACACTTAAAAAAGAGAAGTAAAGACAACAATTAACTTAGTTTTATGCCCCCTCCAAAGAGACTTATTTGAATATGAGTTTAAATAATGGGCTGGAAAAAAACAAATAGAAAAAGAAAAAAAATAGGTGGAAAAGTTCACAGAAAGATGTACTAATCAATCATCAAATGTAATTTTCTTCCCTGAAACAGCAATTTTAGATTGCTGTTCCTTTCACCTCCTGCTTGCTTCCCACGAAGGATGAAGAGGCAGCTGCACCTGTTGTGCTGTGTTTGGGGGCCCTCTGTGCATGCTTAAGAAACTGATTCTTCAGGGGAGGTTCATTTTGCTAAAAATCAGGGGTGTTGCTTTTTGGAGCCTGATATCTATAATTTCTTCTAGAAATTAAGTTTTAGATCCAGATAAAGAAGGAAAAAACACTGATTCAAATTTGTTCCTTTTGCACTTGGCTTGTTTTAATCATTTCTTGTACCCTGATGGGTTTCAAGTATATTCTCTTCATGGGACACCTTTTGGGGGGATTTTTGCTCTACAACTGAAGAATGGCAATTACTTTCCTTCTTTAGTGTCCATCTGACTTTCCCAATGAAGTCATCACTGCTGTCACTATCCTCAGACATAGAAGACTGGTTGTAAAACCTTTCTTCTGTGCTGTCATCAAAATACTCCTTCTCTTCTTCATGTAATTCTTCTCCATCACTGTTTTCATCAAGTGAGCTATTGGGTGCTTTCTCTTTTTTTGTTTTGACATAGCGGGCATTTTGGGGGGTTCAGAGGGAACCACAGAATCCTTTTCAGAAGGCTTTGATGGAGAATTTGGAATGTCCACTGTTTTGGGCCCATGTTCCATCTTGGCTACTTCTTTTGAACCATTTATTGGTTTCTTTGACAACATTTTGGCTTCTTTGCCTTTTTGCTCACTGATAATAGCTCCTTCGTGCTGTAACTTAATGGCATCATCACTTGAACCTGAAGTATCCTTGGAATAATTTTCTTCTGAAGCATTCTTTGATGGCTGAACTTCAGTACCATTTTGTCTCGCATCTTTAAAGGCTTTGACAGCAGCTTTTTAACATCTATTTTTTTTTTCTTCAGAAAAGGGTGCATTGCTAATCTGGCAGTTGCTCTTTCAGTTGTAGTAGAATCAGGCTTTTTGCAGATTTTTTCAAAATTGATATTATCACCAAGAGCAGATTTCATTACTAGATCAGGTTTCCATTCCTTCCTGGGATGAATTTTTTCAAGTAATCATTGTGCCTGTCTTTGGTTTTTTTAACAGTGCATCTTCAGAACCCTTTTTTTGACTTCAGTCTGTCAACACTCCTGACAAGTTTTTGGATAACCAGAACTCGGATTCTCCTCACTTCTTTTCTCATCTTGACAACCTCGTTCGTTATTGAGGTTCAGAGTCCCAGGTTGAGCCATGGCAAATGTAGGAAGAGGATCCTCTGCTGTTGGCACATGAACTCCACCACCATCTTCTTTATCCACTCATCTATCGATGGACATTTAGACTGCTTCCAAATCTTGGCTATTGTAAATAATGTTGCAATGAACATTTGGGTACATACATCCTTTCAAATTAGGGTTTTAGATATCTTCAGATAAATACCCAGAAGTGGAATTGTTGGGTCATAATACAGGTCTATTTTTAATTTTTTGAGGACCCTCCATACTGTTTTCCATAATAGCTACACCAATCTCCCACAGTTACCCACTTATTAAGACATGAATTTTTCAGCCTCCTGCTCACAGCTAATGCACAGGAGCAGACACTTCTTCCTGGTGGACTCTGCTGAGCTTATCCCAGAACTAGCTCTGCTTCAACTTTTCCCACCCCCTTTATCTAAAGCTACTGTAAATCCTTTCAGAACAGCTTATGTCTTTCTCCCATGCCCCATTGATGTGTAACTTGCAAAACTTTGGGATAATGTACATGTATGTTTTTTCTATCTTACCATGCTGGTTTGGACTTCATTTTGCAAAATTGGTCTTCTTTTTGGATAGCATTTTTTAAAATAAAATTTCTTTTAGACTTTTCATTTATGCATTTAAAATTTATTTATTTTTATTATTTATTTATTTATATTTTTTATTTTAATTGTTGTTCTTGTACAGTTTTCTGTCTTCTACTCCCATCCCAGCCCACCACCCCAGCCCTCCCCACCTCCCTCCCATTTCCACCCACCACCCCTAGTTTTTGTCCATGTGTCTTTTATACTTGTTGCTGTAAACCCTTCCCCTTTTCCCCTGAAATTCTCTCCCCTCTCCCCTCTGGTGACTGCCAGCCTGTTCTCAATTTCAGTGTCTTTGGGTATATTATACTTGTTTGTTTGTTTTGTTGATTAGGTTCCTGTTAAAGGTGAGATCATATGGTATTTGTCTTTCACCACCTGGCTTATTTCGCTTAGCATAATGCTCTCCAGTTCCATATATGCTGTCATGAAGGGTAGGAGCTCCTTCTTTCTTTCTGCTGCATAGAATTTCATTGTATAAATATACCATAGTTTCTTGATCCATTCATTTACAGATGGGCACCTAGGTTGCTTCCAACACTTGGCTATTGTAAATTGTGCTGCTATGAACATTGGGGTGCATAGGATCCTTTGGATTGGTGTTTCAGGGTTCTTAGGATATAATCCCAGCAGTGGAATTGCTGGGTCAAAAGGTAGATCCATTTTTAGTTTTCTTAGAAAATTCCATACTGCTTTCCATAGTGGTAAGGTGTACTGGATAGCATTTTTGGCTCAATAAAACTTTTCTTACAAAAAAAAAGACTTTCAGCTATGGAAGTTAAAACTTTTAACACCAGATTTCCCTTTGCTCACCATGATCTAGCTATACAACTTTGTATTAAGTTTCTCAAATATTCCAAGCTCTAACCCACCTTAGAATCTCTGTATAAGTTTTGTTTTCTATACGGATCGCTTTCCTCTCCCATCTTTGCATGTCTGGATCCTTTCCAACATTCAGTTTCTGCTGACATGTCATTCCCTCAGACAGAAAGCACCTCAAAATAGCACTCTCCTTACCGTGTCCCTCACCCCCTTATTTGTCTCCTTCACAACACTTGCAATCTCTAATTATTCTATTTATTAAATAAACGTTTCCCTCATTAGAATATAAGCTCCAAAAGGGCAGAGAAATACCTCTCTTGTTCACCGCCACTGTGCGTGGTGCATAGTAGTCACTAAATAACTGCTTGAATGCGGGATGGATGCTGGGAAGCCAACAGAAAAGTAGCAAAGGAGTTTCAACGTAGCAAGCTAGGAAACAGTTAACAAAGTAAGAAAATGTGCAAAACTCCTTATACCTACAGGTGAATATAATGAAAATATTTAATGATGTGTTGGATTTTACATATTCATGTCCCTAACTTCAGTTTTTCTGTAAAATAGTAACAGTGGTAGTATCAAACATTATGAGGTTTAAATGAAATATATAAAGCTACTAGTCTAGTGTTTGGTGTCAAAAAGAACTCTCAATAATGGTTAACTAATCATATACCCAATACGAAGAGCTTTTGCTTAAGGCATTTAAAATCTATAGAGTGAGAGATCTCACCCAAGTGCTCCTTTTGATACTTTCGCTCTTCTAATACCAAACTGTTGATAGTTTCTGTTTTCATCATGATGTTGTGCATCTCCTCACCATACTATTTGCCAATTCCTTTTCTAGAAAGCCATTCTATCAACCGCCTGTTCCTTCCTGTAGTCTTGGCTTTAAACCCCACGCTGTCTGCGAAGCTTTCCTTGGTATCGACACCACCACCATCTCAGAAAATTTATCACGCTGTCTTGTGTGCTATCTCCAGAACTTGGGCATAATTTTAACCTTTCATTTATTGTAACAGATTGTAATTTGTTTCAGTTATTGTAACAAAATGTACTTCGTTACAATTTGTCTCTTCCACTAGACGGCGAGCTCTAGTTCTTAACAAGAAAAAGTACGACCGGTTGCTGAAGCAAGACTGCGTGAATTGAGCTCCTTTCCTTAGCAGTGAGGTGACTTTAGGTGATGTCTCCCAACTCCCCTACCCCAATCTGTAAAATGGGAGTGATAACTTGCATACACTTGTTACTTGCAGCCCATAAGATTACAAGAATGACTCTTACAGGATGGCTGGCTGAGGAGGAAATACGTTAGTCAGCGCTGGCCGAGAAGGCGGGACCACCACTCCAGCGGAGCAGGCGCGTCCCACTGCGCAGGTGCACGCAGGAGGGGGTGGGGTACATGCTCCCCAAGTAGCTTGTGTAGTTCCGGGAACTAGCTCTGGCCAGGGACGCCGGCCGTCGCAGAGGTAACGTCATCGCAGTGCGCTGCCACGTCTGCTCAGCTCCTTGGTAATGGAGGCTGAGGTTGAACACTGACGGCCCTGGGATCTGCATCTTGCATTACGTGTACCCCTGTGTCTGGCACTGACTCACAGTCTGGGGGTCTGGCAACTTGAAGCTTGAACACCTTTTTTCGTCTGTCTGGGCTGGGCGGCCTACGGACAAGCAGCTGGCCCAACGCGGGGTTGGAATTCTCTTGCTTGTGGTCCAGTCTGTAAAGCTGCTGCCTCCTCCCAGGGATCCCGCCCCACCGGCCGGGCTTCCTTCATGCGTGAGTTTTATTGAGCTGCGGTGCTGTTCCCTGTCCATCTGTCCAGGCTCTGTTTCGATTCTCGCGGTGGCGCGGTGGGGACGGCTTGTCGTCCCCTCTTTAGGGGCTGGTCTATTAAAGCTTGTAGTCTCTCACCACCCACCTACCCCTACCCCATAATTTCGCCTCTTTCATCCCAATCTTTTTTGCCTCACACTTTTCTTTCCGTGCGAGCGAGGACCAGCAAGCCCTATTTACATCCAGCGGTTTGAATGCTTTGTCTCACCTGACATTTGTTAATCTACTGTCGAAAGCTGTAGGAATGGGGAACATCGATCAGTTTGCAGTACTGTTTCGAAAGCCACGGTTTTTTGTTTGTTCGTTTTTACAGGGTGTCATTCTTCAGTTTTTAAGTTGTATTGTTTAGGAAACATTTTGTTAATCCATACGGGAGGAGCCATGATTTTGCCAGATTGATGTAGGCAGTTTCTTTTCAGTGAGGGTCTTCATTTGTGATTTATATTTTAATCCTTCAGTTTCAGTAATTTCTAAGTGATTTTACATAAGTTTTTTCTGGAGTGGGCATCCACTGGAGTTCCTTTCACTGTGTTCACTCAAACATATGGAGATACCACTTGAACCGTTTTTACAGAGTTAAAAGGGTCTACTAGTGTACTTCCATTCATCATTGTCAGTCCTGGCAACAACCTCTGTAGGAGGGGGAACACGTTGTTGTTGTTGTTGTTGTTGTTGTTGTTGTTTTCTGATAAAGAAACTCAGAGGTTAACCTTGTTAAAGTCAGATAACATGTGACATATCTGATCTCAGAACCAATCCCTGGATAACAAAACCTAACATTTTGGGCAGTGCTGATTCTCCTGTATTTCAAGTGGCTTGCTGTGAAATATTACATGTGAGTCGGAAGTGTTTGTATTAGGTGTTTCTTGTGAACTTCTACCTGATTATAATATCTTTCATGTGCTATGACTCAACTGACAAAAGACGCAAATTGTGACTTCCCTAATGCTGAACAGACTTTAGGTCAGAATTTAAGCTTCTGACCTGACCCATTAGAATTTGAGTAGTCATTTCATTAGAATAAAGTAGGTAATAGACACCGAGAGCATGTTGGGAAATCTGGTTTTACAAGCCCTGCTCACTCAGCTTTTCTGGTTGTTTTGTCACATTTTTGAGTTTAAACATAGTAAACTGATACTTTCTTTTTTGTTATTGTTCAGAGTTGAAACAGGTTGACAACCATTAACCTGGGTTGCAACTACAGGTGGCACTGGAAGCAAACTGGTTCCTGGACATGCCCGGTGGAAGGAGGGGCCCTAGTCGGCAGCAGCTAAGCCGTTCAGCTTTACCTTCTTTACAGACTTTGGTTGGTGGGGGCTGTGGCAATGGAACAGGCCTGAGAAACAGGTAAAGAAGAAATACGATTATGCGTAATTTGTAATATCCTGTGATCAGTAAATTTAACATGGAAGTCATCATGCTACTCAGGTATTTGTTTATGAAGATTATTTCTTGACACTGAAGTAGAAATCCTGCTTTAAAAACCGAAAGCTCAATATTTGAGAATACTTGGGAGGTAGGTAGTTATGATATGGGGCCCACAAGTGAAAGTAGTCCAGTCCTTACTCATAGTTGATAATTCAGTTTCTAGTCATCACCTTTTTAGCTATTAAAAGAAAAGAGGAGTGAATTAAAGTACAAGGCAAATGTGATAGTTTAATGACTTACTAGCATTTTTTTTTTTGAAGGGCAAATTAAAATTGACAGTTTACATGAGATTCTAAAATTCTAAGTCATCTATCAAGGGTCTTGTAATTTTCAAACAATTTTTTGAAGAAAATAATTTTTAAACTGTCAGATGTAAGTAACCTAAACATCTTAAGAATCATGTCATGTTGTGTGAGAATGAAATTGATTTTTTAATGGAAATTTATCTCTGTTTTTAATTTCAAAAGTTAGGAAGAATTACTTCTTATCTAGGATAACTCACTTCATCAGGAGTTTTAATCATGTAGCAGTGGAAGGAGATGACTTTTACTTGGTCAAGATAATATTATAGCCAGCTAATTTCTGCTACTTCCCTGAACAGAGCTTTCTCTTACTTTTATTCTAATTTTCAAATCTGGTAATCAGCACTACTGCTGTCTTTTCAGGCCCTCCTGATGTTATTTATACACTTCTTTCTTCCTGGCCTCTTTTTTTCTGACTTTCTAACACAAGTTCTACTTAGTCTTCCAAATCAGTTCTGATTTTGTCATTTCATTGGGGGGGTCTCCCTGAAATTCCAGTTTGGAAGGATTTTTCCAGTCTGATTCTCATACTAATTTTAAACTGAAATTTTGTTTATGTGTACAGATTGCTTATACTTTATTCTAGAGTTTTTTTTTTTTTTTTTGCTCTGTTGTTTGGATTTTCATACTTTAAATTTTATTTTTTAAAAGATTTTATTTATTTTTAGCGAGAGGGAGAGGGAGGGAGAAAGGGAGAGAAACATTGATGTGAGAGAGAAACATCAATTGGTTGCCTCTTGCATGCCCCCAGCTGGGAACCTGGGCCACAACCCAGGCACGTGCCCTGACAGGGGATAGAACAGGGATTGAACCTGCAACCTTTTGGTTCACAGGCTGGTGCTCATCCTACTGAGCCACACCAACCAGAGCTGAATTTTCATACTTTAAAAACAGTGATACTCTCTGCATCATAGAATAATGTTGAAAATAAATGAAATGATAACTTGCAGTAACTTTTTAAAACTTTACTGTGAATTTGCAAAAATTTCTACAAATAGTATGTATTATATTTTTAAAAATAAAAATGAAAAGAATGAGGATATGTGAAAATGCTTTTGAAAGAACGTAGTATCTAACATGGATATTGAGCTAAAGGATGTTTCCTATTGGAAATACATGCCTTCATTTTACTAATACATACTGACAGTCAACTTAGTGATTTAGTACTTTCAAATTACAGTAGAAAATAGTAGCTGTGAGTAGCTGGGCTTTTAGATAGCTAAAAAAAATCTAGCTTTGCCTCTATGTAAATTCCAGCCGTTCTTTGTTCATTTTCTTCTAATTGGGCTTTGATGATCTCCTGGATAATTATGTTCTCAAGTTGTCCCACGGAATCCCTCCTCAGTGTCTCAGGGGCTGCTGTAGGAGTGCTTAAAAGGAAGAAAGAGACAGTCCTAGCAGTCTAGGCATCAGGTTTCCTAGTTCTTAAACAGACTAACTCCTCATATGTGTTTTAAATATTGGGGTACTCTAGGTACCTTGTATTTTGGAGAGGTAAAATAAAGTGTTCTGCTATTTAAAAAGTTGAAAATCACATTCCTAGATGATTATGCTTGTATTTAGTCTGCAAATAGAATACTGGGAAGAACTAGGAACATTTGGCAATTTCCTCTATTCTTGGGTGGGTTTAGCTGTGGTCATGTGTTCTTTTCTCTGCCTTTTTCCTAGCTCCTTTTTCCTGGCTTTCAAGGTTCCAGTCATGGTTGCCTTGATCTACCGTTCTCCACCCACTGTTCTCCTTTAACTTATGTTTCTTTAGCTGGCACAGCAGGGAGAAAAACATTTTCAACAGATTAAAATAAAGTGAAAGATCATAGTTTTTCATGGTTTGAAGTAACTTATTGAGTGATTATTTTGTGACATTTTTATTTAGAGAGGTTATTTTAGGAGAAGATGGTACTATATTTTTATGGGAAAGAAGGCATATAAAAAATACGGATAAAAACCAGTGGTAGACGGCCTAGAATATAGTCAGGAAGGATGTGTACAAAGAAAGACAGGGTCCAGCTTCTTCTGGAGTGTCTAGAGTACTGAAGAGAGAAACTGGTAGTTGTGTAAGTGTGCTCTAATGTTGGATGATATCTTTGACTCTGCAAGACAGGTCAGCTGGAGAAGAGAGCATTTGCCTTTGTTTGGTAGATATTTATGGCATGATTGATGAAGTTAAACTTGAGAATGTCAAAGAGCTAGTTAGTCTGGTGATAGAGTCAAGAATAAAATCCATAGTTCCCTGCCCTGTTTTCCACCTATGGCAGGGATGTCAAACTCATTTTCACCAGGGCCACATCAGCGTTGAGGTTTGCCTTGAAGGGGCCAAATGTAATTTTAGGACTGTATAAATGTAACTACTACTTAACAGTTAAGTGAGAGCTCGGTGCTGCTGATGGGTAGAAATAAGGTGCCAGGCCGGATAAAACAAGGTGGAAGGCCGGATTGGGCCCTCAGGCCTTGTGTTTGCCACCTGTGACCTATGGGGGACAGGGATTTGTTCTTGGGACAGCGTGCTTAGCTGATTGCCTTCTAAAGGAGAGGATATGAGTTTCTGAATTTTCTAGAGAGCTTTTAGTTGAGTGAGAATCTTACTTGAAGAATAAGAGTGGTTTTTCTTTGCTTTGTCCTTGCAGGTGCTTTGTTAATAACATTGCCTGAGCATGTCCAAATGATCGCTGCTTTATCCCTTCTTATTCCTCATTATTCCTTTGAAGCCTCCTTGCTTTATCCATTTGCTTAGCTAAATTCCATTGCTTGCTGTCTCCATAAAAGCCAATCTCAGACCTACTGTGTTAACTCTTCTGCACACAAACTTTATATGCAAGGGCAAAGCAGATGTTCAGCATAAACCACATTGTTTGCACAAAAGCTATAGGCATAGTGAGCCACTCAGTTTTTGTGAAACTTTTATATCAGTAAGGGGACTGTTTACCAGTCGAGTTCCCAGATGCCAGCTTTGCAAGCAGGCCATTGTAAGGATGGCTGTGCTAAACACCTGCCATCCTTTTTGGGAGTCTGGAAATATTTGTACTTATAGGCAGAGAGTCCCTCCATGGCCAGCCCCTGATAGAAACTCTGAGTGCTGAGTCTGTTAATAAACCTTCCTGGTAGATAGCACTGAACACATATTGTCACAAGAATTAAGCATCCTGTATGATTCCACTGAGAAAGGACTCTTGGAAGATTGCACCTGTTTTTTTCCAGACTTTACCCCATGTACCTTTTCCCTCTGCTGATTTGGATTTGTATCCTTTTGATGTAATGAATCTTAGCTGTGAACACAACTATATGTGGAGTCCTTTGAACCCTCCTAGCAAATCATCAAGCCTGGGCTTGGTCTTGGGAACTGCAACACAGTTTAAAAGATAATACTCAGCGTTAACATAGAGAAGAGTTCTTTAAGGAGAATCTGTACCAACCCTTGTATTATAGATGAAGAAACAGGCTCAGGGATATAGTTACTTTCTGAAAGACCACAGCTGGTAATGGAAAATCTGGGATAACTATGCCACATTATATCTCAAAAATTTGTGTCATTTTGCTTTTCTTGAATGTGTTTTTATATTCTATTAGGGGAATAATGCTTTTATTTTTTCTAAATAATACCCCTGTAATTTTCTGTGCTGTATTAACCAAGTCTGTTTAGGTTAGCTCTTGGCTTTTTGGGGGAGGAGGGGGGAAGAACTGGTCATATCTCCTCTCAAGCTTTCAATTTTTCCCTTATTTTCTTTTTCCTACTGATGCTATCGATCACTTTATTTGACCTTTGTCTCTTTGTCTTCTGGCTTGAAGTGTAATAGCCAAGGTGTGTAGAATATCACAGGTGTAGGTGTTTTGTACTTTGTTTTGAATATCTTTCTTGAGGCCCAGCATTTTATTGACTTCGTTAACAGCAAAAGCACATTAGTCTTCACTTGGAAAGAAATTCTATGAGAATCTTTTTAACTTTTAAATCAAAAATAATTTAGCATGCTTTTCCCCTTTCATGTAGTTTTGACTAAAGAGGAATTCAAATTTTTATTTGATTTACAGTGGAGGCTCCTAATCTTGTAACTTCTCCTCAGAATTCCTTATTTCCATCTCTTATGATTAACTGGAGTGAAGGAATAGATTGGCTGCTGGCATTAATCCTCTCCATTCAAGTTCACCAGCTTGTGCAACTCCAGAGGGCACCTTTTATGTTGTGTTTTGTGTGAATGAGATCTCCAGGAGTTGTGAAGTGCTGGGGCCCATGTCCCAGAACAGATCAGATGGCTGTGGTGTTCATGATTGGTTTATGATTGTGCAGGTAAGGTTGTGAAATCTTACTGGTATACTATCACCTCCTTGTTAAACTTGTTTTATTAAAGTACACTCTGGGGATGAGCGGAAGAAATTTTTATAATTTTTTCTGACCCTCTCACTCCCTCACCCATGTTCTTATCTTCTAGCTCCTCTGCTTTTCTGCCATGGTACTCTTAACTGTTCAGAATGAGCAGAGTTCGTATCCCCATGAGTCACATAAAGTTCTGTGAATTTCACGTACTAATGCTAGAATTCTGTATTTGGAACTTTTAGAGTAGAATGGTAATGCTAATATTGTACCTTCCCTAGAGTCTTCTTTGAAAATACCCAAATGACCCCTCTTTTCTGTGTTCTGTAAGCAATAGTAGACTCTTAGATCTCTATAACTATTCCCAGGTGTATATATAATGGGAAATTTTATCATTTTAGATGGCCAACTATTTCTGACCTAAAGAACAGCTTGGAAAAAGAACAAGGAGATAGAGATTAAAACCTGTTTATTTTAATTCATGTTTTAAGAGATCACTGTCTTTTTTCATGACTGTATTTGTTTTCTCTCTTCTCAGCCTGAAGGTGTATATTTACAGTGATCTAGGAAAAGTATCTCCATGGTCCAATACACATGACATAGATATATACAAACAATTATATAGTAGTATGAAAAGTGCAATGTTAAAGGCATGTGTTACATGCCACTGAGTCAGCTCCAACTCCTACTGAGCCTATAAGTTAGTGATGTTCACAATGCTCTGTACTCAACAATGTGCTGTAGACTCCTGCCTTTGGCTTCTTGTATGGGGTCAATCCATTGCACCTGTGGTCTTCCCTTTTTTCCTGCTGCCTTCTGTTTTCCCAGCATAAAGGCATAGTTTAGATATAATGGTGACACAAAGGAGAGCTGGATCAGTTTTGATTGAATAAATCAGAGTAAGCTTTATATAGAGGATATGCTTGATTATTTTAAAAGTCTTGAAGGATTGTGTCAGTAAATGTGTATGTGAGGGGTTAAAGAGGGTGTTTTTGGAGATAAGGCTAGACTGTTAAGCTTTATAGGATATACTAAAATTTTTTATAGTATCCTGTTGGCAGTACAGAGGCATTAAAAGGTTTATTTAAGAGAGTAACACTTTAGAAAGATCTCTGAAGGAAGGTTGTTGGAGGAGTTGATGAAAGTGAAGTTGAATTTATGGGGATTACTGCAGTAGTTTAGATGAAAAATAGTAACTGCTTGAACTAAAGCAGTGGGGTTTAAAGAAAAGGAACAGTTTGGAAAAAGTTTTATGAAGTGGAATACATAAGATTCAAAGAGTGATTGGGTATGAAGAGGCAGAAGGAAAGTTTGACTCTCAGGTTTCTGATTTGGGCAACTAACAGGGTGAGCCATGAACTAGGGTCAGGACTACAGCAGGAGGAACACAGAGATGTCCAGTACACAGCTTCAAAACATGGGTCTAAAACTCAGCAGTGAGCTCTGTGGAGAAAAATTTTTGTTTTCAGCATATAGGGGATAATGGAAGCCACAGCCACATAATGTGATAGGAAACTGAGACTGTGTGTGTGGAGGGAGAAGACAAGGGCCCAAGCTCCTAGGGTAGAGTTTTGGGAAAGCCAACAGTTAAAGGGTCGGTGGAGAAGGAAGCAGGGGCCCTTTATGGTGTATGACCCTCAAGGGTAATCACTATTGGAGCTAACCCTAGTTTTCTCTTTCAGGAATGGTAGTGCTATTGGCCTTCCGGTCCCACCTATCACAGCCTTAATCACCCCAGGTCCTGTTCGTCATTGCCAAATTCCTGATTTGCCTGTGGATGGGAGTCTGCTTTTTGAATTTCTCTTTTTCATCTACCTGCTGGTTGCACTGTTCATTCAGTACATCAACATCTATAAAACAGTGTGGTGGTACCCTTACAATCATCCTGCTTCTTGTACTTCGTTGGTAAGTCTTAATTGGCCTTTAAGTTCTTCATGTTGTTTAGCCAAGAAACTAGTTGGAAAGCCTGTGTATAGAAATTATTTTTCTTAATAACTTTTCTTCTAATAAAATGTTTTTCTGTTAAACCACAGGTTACTTTCAGAAATATAATGTTGTAAGATTGTTAAAATAGAAAATATCTGCTTTGGTATATGACTGAAGGAAGTAAAAACATAAATAAAAATGCAGAAAACATTTAAATAATTTATTATAATAATATCATGGGAGGAATTTGATATTAACTTTCTCCATACCATGTTATTTATATTTGTTGGAAATTGAAGGTGGCTGTATGATTAAATTCTAGGAGCTCTACCCTTTTAATGGCTGTACTAGAATAATGGAAGCTTCTATAAAAGATAAATCCAAAATTTGTGTGATGCTTCAAACACACAGCAGTCTGAGGCAGTTGTCCTAGGTGGCAGGAGTAGCATACATGCTGTGTGGTCAGTCAGGGGCCCAGGCTGATGCTGACGACTGTCGTCCACCGTGTGGCCTTCAGGGTGGCTGTGGTTCATCCCTGTGAGCTGGAAAAGGGAGAGGGCAAAGGGGAGTATAAAGGAAAGACTTTTTACATGTGTCCTGCAGGGGAGGCTGGAAAACATAGTCCCTTGACTGAGTTCATTGTTACTCTGAATAAAATTGGGTTCTGTTACAAAAATAAAGTTGAGACAAGAACTAGCTGTCTCTGCTAAAGTACATCACAATATATTGTAGGTTTCTTCTGCTTTTTTTCCCCAGTTATTTAGTGGGGCTGTGATGATCTTGAGGCAGAGAATGTTCTCCATAGAAGGGCTTGTAAAATAGTCTAGTCAGATGACTTGACATCAGATGACTTGACGTGTAAGTGGTTGGCGCTGGCAGATCTGGGTGGATGATTGCGATATGCTCTATAGGACAGAAGGCCATTGTCATGGGTAGTTTATGTATCTGTGGCTTGTAAATGATTAGGAAACCTCCCTGGCCTGGTGAATGTAGAAAGGAAATGCAGACCAAAATCTTTAAGATAATATAAGAAGGGAATAAACATTAAAAAATATATATATGTTTGTATCACTTGGTTGTTCTCTGAATTCAGTATTAAGAATTTTCTTTCCATATTGATCAATATTAGGTGAAGAGAATTTCATTTTCTTTATTTAAAAATTGTAATGATTTAGTGCCAAATTATATCCTTTATTTTTAATAGACTTTTTCCCACCTGAAATTTGAGTTTACTGAGTGTAGAAACTGTACTTCATCTATCCTTCTTTGGCCACAGAGTTATGGAATGAAGAGTTCGAATTAGATGATCTTCTTCCAGTCATGTAGCTCTATAAATACTTCAGTCTTAACAGTGACGTTAGCAGACACTTACTATGTTCTTTGCGAGTATTATCTCATTTGCTCTTTTGAAAACAGGTAGTTACTACTGTATGACTCCCATTTTATAAATGAGTTATTGAGGCCTAGAAATTATGAAACTGGCTCAAAATCACATAGTGACACAGTGAGCACTAAAATTCAAACATGTCTGCTCTGCTTGATTTCCTGCATTTATTCTATGTTTACTCCTTAAGTACACTATTCACGTTCTACTTTGACTGATATCCTACGGAAACTTCTCACTTGTTGAATTTTCAGACTAATTAAAGAGCTTTTCTCCCAGTCACCATTTCTGATGAGTTTTTTAAAGTCTCCTACAAGTGCTGCCTGGAAACGAAGGGAGCCAGTGTTCCTGTGAGTCAGGAAGCTGCTGCTGCAGCGCCGGCTCTAGACTCTGCTTCCTTTGCTCTGATGCAAACCACCAAAGTGGGTACCTTTTACCCGACTATCTCTCCGCTTTATTTAGCTCTGAATTCGAGTTTCATGTGATGCCTGTTTGACAGAAGCTAAATCAAATACAGAATTTCGGTTGCAAGAAAGTCTGGAATGTAGTTTTCAGCCTTCTAGTCTTTGCAGTAAAGACACAAGCACACTTAAGGACGGTATTATGTGGACTGGCTTACTTATCCATCACATGTGATTCTTGCTCACACAAAACTTAAAATTTAGTTGTGGAGCTAAGAGTAACATATGTGGAACAGTAAGTAAGATTTCAGCCCATGAATCTGAAAGGGTCCTGAGTCAGTGAGCTGTTCAAAGATAAAAGGGCTGCCAGAGACCTAGCTGCTTCCTGTCACTGAAGGTGTTCAAGCATGGCAGATGGCAGCCAATCAGGGATTTCTAGAAGGGGCTTACTTACACCTCAGCCAGGGTCTGTCTCTTTAAAGTTTTGTTCTATTAAACATGCCACACTGAAAAATTTGTCACATTTATATATTAGGTTTTTCTTTTTCCATTTCAAGATCTTAATGATTATCAAAAAGAAAGTATGGACACCTAAATATGTAAAGTATCATTCTAGCTATCAAGAAATTAGCTAAATGAGTTCTAACCCTAAGAAACATAAAAGCTATAAGTAGTATAGTAAATTATTCAGAATAGTCAGGAGTGGGGGGCTCTGATTAATCAAATATTCTGGTTTATAGAGAGTTAATCATAAGCAGGTAAGTTTTCAACTTGTAACAGTTTGCTTAACAATAAGATACATTAGGCACTTCAATTTTTTTATATTAAAAAATGTCTTAGATGGACTGGTGATGCATAAATAAAACCCCCAGACATTAGCTAAGGAGTCTAGTAAATTTGCTTACGTTATTTTGGACAAGTGGGGTGAGCAAGGATCAGTCTCAAAACTAAGCAATAATAAGTATTGTTAGAGTTTACAATTTTAAGAGAGGAATGTCTCTCTTGACATCCTGGCTGCTCTGCCTTTAAAATATATCCCAAATCTCTCCACCCCATCTCCATTGCTACTGACCGTGTTCAATCCACAATCATTTCTCACCTGAATCAAAAGCAATAGCTTCTTGATTGATCTTGCCCCAATGTAATATATATTTGCCATACAGCAATCAGTGTGAGCATTTTTAAATACAAATAAATCAAGTCATCCTTTGCCTGAAATACTGCTATGATTTCCCATTAGGGAATATATTTTCAGTTTTTTAATTGCTCATTTCTGCCTTCTTGCTGATTTCAAACACCCGATTTCAAACACCCGGCATATATTTTCCTGCCTTAGGGCCTTTGTGATTAGTACTTTTTCCTCTGCCTGGGGCTCTCTGTCCCCAGATCTTGTCATTGCTGGTGCTCTTTTGTCATTCAGCACTCAGTCCAAATGCCACCTTCTCAGAAATACCCTCCTTAACCACCAATTTAAATTGGCTCTGTGCCTCCCTTCCTAGTCATTATTTTTAAATTTTAATTTACTTTTTAAATATTTAATTACAGTTCATATTTAACATTATTTTGTACTGGTTTCAGGTGTACAGCATAATGGTTAGTTAATCACATGCTTTATAAAGTGGTCCCCTGGATATTTCAGGCACACATCTGGGACCTTACCTAATATTGTTGACTGTGTTCCTTGTGCTGTGCTTCATATCCCCATGACTATTCTGTGACTACCAATGTGTACTTCTTAATCCCTTCACCTTTTTCACCCACTCCCCCAGCCTCCCTACCACCAGTCATTATTTATTACTATTTCTTATCAGTAGTTGTAGCTATTAGAAATGCTTTCACTTCTTAGCTTGTTTATTGCCATTGCTGCTCTCCCTTAAACAAATTTATTAAAAATATGGGTTTAGGTGCTAGAAAAGGGTGGCCAAAACACAAAAGAAGCTTAATTCTCTTAAACAAAAATTAGGTTATATGAGGCCAATGGGGCAACTCTTTGTATCTGTTGTTCTGCCACCCCATCATGCTTCTTCCAAACTGTGGTCCAAGGTAGCTGCTCCAAATCCTGTCATCACCTCTGGCCGGCAGGAAGGAGGAAAGGCACAGCTTCTTCCTTTAAGAGCACAGCTTAGAAGTAGGACACATCACTTTCCCTCACATCCCTTAGCCACAAGTAATTTTTTCAAGGGAGGCTGGGAAATGAACCTTTAGTCAGCTAGGAGTTAGTGCCCAGTTAAATTCTGCTGTGGTGGCAGAAGAGAAAATAATCTCTGCTCTCCCCTCGCCTTCTCACATTGGAGGAATAAGTAGAATCCAGGGGAGCAGGAGACTTGCCAGGCATTCTTCAGCACTGTATCTTCAGTTTTAAGAAGAGTACTTACCACAGTATATAACGGATGCCAAGTACATGTTTATTGAAAGTATTAATTATGAAATTGAATTCTGGAAGGAGAATTGTGGAAACCTACAGACTCTTTGACTGTCAAAATGAAAATATATCCCGATTCTGTTTGTTGCTAATGACTTTTCATTTTGTATATCACCATTATATGTGGGGGTCTCCTCCCTCAGGGCGCCCCCAGCCACCACGGATGAGAATAAGTCTACCAAGACATGATCTGCTTGGGGAGGAAAGGTGGCCGATCTCTCAATTGAGAAGGGCCAAGAGCCTTTTCCTCATTGGGCTTTTATTGGGTCATTTTGCATAGGAATACAGGCTCATTAATCATTGTCAGGCAGTAAGGATCAAACATTAGATAATGTACAAAGAACTCTAAGGACCTATTTTGAGTCAGGGTCAGATAGCTAAAGAGCAATAAAACTTGGAGGAACAAACTCACTTCTTGCTTGGACCCTTATTTAATTGAGAGCATTCTAAACAAAGCAGCTTTCACAGGATTTTACATATTCTTTCTTAGGCCCATGCCCTAGGGAACCTGCCCTTTCCAGCACAGGGCTATACCCACCACCATTGTTTGAGGCTTAAGGCATTGTCTCAGGCTTAAGTCAGGGTAAGTAAGGCAGCCAGGAGATTATGAGGCTTCTTGCAGACAGAATGAGGACTCAGGCTACGTTGGGACAGCCGAGGGGCGGGGGTCCATCACCCCCTTTTGCTGTAGTCCTTCAAGTCCTTCCTTGGGGCCTCCGTGTGATCGTGCCTGTCTCACCCTTGGAGAATCTCCCCTTGGGGAATCTTACCCGTCATTGGCTAACTGATCAGGCATTGGGGGCCAGGCAGGGTGAAAAAAAAGGAGCAGAAGGGGTGCCCCTGCCAGGGAGATAAGCCTCGTCTCCTTAGTGGCTTATGGTCGGAAGGTTGCTCACTCAGCCTTAACCATGGGGGAGGTTACAGCTTCTGAAACCAGGCAGGGCAGTTCCCAACAGTTATATATGCAGACTTAGAACCAGAAGTAGTCATGTATAGAATCTAGGTAATACTCTCATTTTATAGGAAGAAGAAATCAAATGTAAGACATGTTTCTAAATCAAAATAAGGAGAAAGACTAAATGAATGTAATTGATGTATCAGCAAATAGGGAGTTTAGGCTAGTAGATGCCCAATTAGATAACATAAGCTCTTAGATCCAAAGAGACCAGCAACAATATATTCAAAAGACTGAGAATTCCAACTGATTCATTAAATTCAACACTCAAAATAACGGCATTTTAGATTAATTATTCTTGCCATAATTCTGCAAGTTGTCATTTGTTAACCCAAAGCTGTAATCTTTCCTCTCCTCCCCTCCCCTCCCCTCTCCTCTCCTTTCCTCTCCTTTCTTTTCTTTTCTTTTCTTTTCTTTTCTTTTCTTTTCTTTTCTTTTCTTTTCTTTTCTTTTCTTTCAACATTTTATTTATCTTTAGAGGGGAAGGGAGGGAGAGAAGGAGAGAAATATCAATGTATGGTTGCCTCTCATGCATCCCTTGCCGGAACTGGCCCACAACCCAGGCATGTGCCCTGACTGGGAATCAAACTGCAATCCCTTGGTTCACAGACCTGCACTCAATCCACTGAGCTACACCAGCCAGGGCTAATCTTTTCTTTTAATACAGTAAACTTTCAAAAAAGGAGAGGAGTACATTCCATATAGTTTAAAATAGTGTTCGAAAGTTAAAGCAACTTGCCATGGAAGGAGAAGTAGTAAATAGGTGGTCTCTTCAAGATCTCTCAAATTCCTGTGGTCTGTAAGGTGACATAAGGAAGATCTTTTGAGGATGCAAACCTTTTCATGTAATAGTTCCAACTGGATACACGTATTTCTTTCTGATGAAGTTATTTGTTTCTCTTACAGAATTTTCATCTCATTGACTACCATCTGGCAGCGTTCATCACAGTGATGCTTGCAAGGAGGCTTGTATGGGCCCTCATCTCCGAGGTAACAGCGCATTCACTATATTCTGTCACTTGTAGCTAGAGCTAGTTACTAGAATGGGTTCAGGTTGAAAATATGAAATGTCTGAATCTAATTTGAATGTAATTATAAATTAATTTCTTTATTCCCATGTGAATTGCATTAGTTCTTCCTACAATATATTTCAAATTCAAGTGTGACAAAACTCAAAAGCACTGTTAGAAATCTCATTTGTCTGGTAGAAGCTCATTTCTAGCTTCCAATTTCTTTAGTACAGTCTTTCTAATTTTAATAATTACAATAAAAATAGGATGAATTTTAGGTAACTTGATATGAAGGGTTTTATGTAAATAGTTGCAGCTAAAACATTGTTTCAAGTAACATTTACTTGAAATTATTTGTATACCATTTATGGAGTTGCTAGCAAGAGACATTTGTTTGAGTTAATTACAACTTGGAATTTTAAAATGACAGTATCCAAAGTGGCATAAGACTAATCATGAAGAGTAGTATCTAAGTTTAGTAGTCAGCAGAGGACAGAATTGGGACATTGTTAATATGATCTTTTTTTACAATTAAAGCTGTTAATAGAATTGGCCACTGTTATCATTTTTATATATATTTATATATTCCAGTGAGGGAGGGAGGTAAATGTGTTTTCTTAAAATTTTGTTATCTTGTGCCCTGTAAATGATTACAAAAACAAAAAAAGTATTAACTTAGAAGAAGTATCTAATAATTTTAATCTTGGTGTTTATAATTCATTGTGAAATTTTAAACAAATAGTTACAGTAATCACTGATAACCAAGTCAACTTTTTTCTTCTAAAACGTACATGGGAAGTCTTTCTGTCTGTAAGCTCTAGTTTTCAGGAGCTTTATTTCTACAAACATAGAATGATTGCAGATATTAAATCATAATCTGAAAGTTGTTAACTAGAAAACAGTAGTGGTAGGATCATTTGTTCTGCACAGTGGGAAAGGCTGTCTATAACCTTTTCTCCCAGGTTCTTTATTTAGGTCCTTAAAATACATGCTTGCTTTTGGCTATATATTGAGAAACTTTGTTCTTTCTTTAGAGGAACTCAGTGGAGTTTTAGGTTCACATCTATTAAAACAAGCAGGGAATGATTTTGTTTCATCTCTTCAGTTACTTAGAAATGAAACTTCTGTGTATCAAATTAGTATGTCCAGTTAGTGTGTAAACCCTTCATAACTGGGGTTTCTACCTTGGAGCTACAAAGACTATGACTTAAAGTACTCTGAAATACTCTATTTTTCCATTTTTCTAATGGTTTCACAATAGTTTAACAGCTTCTTCATAAGCTTAGTTGGAGAGTATATTAGCTATTTTCTAAAGAAACCTGTAATTCTTTCTGAAAACAAAATGCTTTAAGCTGATTTTAAACAGATTTCTAGTCAAAGACTTAAACTTGTAGTACCTTTAGTGTCCATCAGAAAAGGAATGTTTAAATCATTACGGTATGTTAACATAATGGAATAAATTGCACACAGCCTACCATTAAAAGATGAAAACGTCTTCACTTACTGACCTTTAATATATTAACTGGAAAAAAGCAAAGTACAGAACAGTGTTTAAAGCAAGGAAGGAAGAAAATATATTTGCTTATATATGACTAAATTACCTCTAGAATTACGTACAAACTAATAATGGGCTGCCTAGTTGGTGGCTGGGAGACAAGACCAATAGGAGAGAAACTTAACTACAAACACTGTTAAACATTTTGTATTTTGAGCAATGTGAATATATTACCTATTCAAAAATTTAAATAAGAGCTATATAGTGATTCTCTTTCTAAAATATTTAAATTTGATGGATAACACCCATCTTAAACAATCTTTCCTTCTATTAAAATGTGTTTGCATTTTGTTTTGCTTATGTCACAGAAAGGATCCCTACTCTGAGAAAGACCAATCATTTTTAAGGAGAGGCTGGAGGTAATTCAGAAAGCTAAATACCGTTCTGGGTAGAATACCTCTCCCACTAGGCAGGCTCTATTTATCCACCTCCAGGCCAACTCTAACTTCCTGCGTGCTCTGCAAGACCAAAAGTTACCATACTGTTCTTTCACCAACCTGAGGCAACTCTTTTTTTTTTTTTTATTGTTTTTCTAAATAGAAAAGTAGTACATTTTACTGAAGAAAATTTGGAAAACACTAAAATATAAAGCAGAACATTTAAAAAAGAGAACCACATTTTGGTATATTTCTCTCTAATTTTTATATGCATATAGGGAATATATATATTTTGGGGTTATTACCTGTAATTTTCTGGATATTTGGGACATTATTTGTATAAAATTTTATATTCTATACTTCTGACTTAACATAGTGTTAGGAATATTTTTCTACTTCTTACCTGGCTAAATCTTTCTTGTTCTTTAGATCTCAGCTGAAATACCACTTCCTCAGGAAGTCTTCCCTAGGTTAGGGTCTCCTGGTTTTTGTTATCCACAGTAGCCTACTCTTTTCCTGTAGCACTCATCACAGCTATGAAAATAATTACTTGTGTAAATCTAAATTTAATATGTGTCTTTGGTTGGGCAGCCTTGTATAGATAGAGGTCTTGGTTACCACTGTGTCCACAGGACCTGGTACAGTGTATGTCACACAGAGCACACCGGTTAAGAGCTTGGACTCTGAAATAAGGCAAAAATGATCAATGTGTCCAAGCTTTGCAGCTCTGGTGACATTGGGGAGAAGCAGCGTTTTATTTCTAACTCCAAACTTTGGGGAATGGAGGTGATGGAGTAATTCCAGGGGATTAATTAACTTCCCTAGGCTTTGAAACATGAGTTACCTTGGCATGAGGTATGTATCAGGGGAATTCCATGAAACTATTTACCCTGCTCTGGATGAGAACAGCTTGAGCCTTTTTTAATTTGGGGTGTAAGCAGTTCATTATGATATTAATTCTACTGTTTCTTTGCACTCGTAAGTAACTATATAAATAATATATATTGCACATATATATTATATGCAATGTAGTACGTTGGGTAAAATAAGAAATGTATATATTGGAGGGACCTCAAAAGATCATTATCCAGATAATTTTCCCCCTTTCTTGGTTTTGATACTGCTGTTTTAGAAGTTATAGGAATCTACCATTTTTCTTCTGCATTTTGCTCATTCTCTCCTTCCTAGTTCACTTTGAAAGAAAATGGCGTTGCAGACCTTCATGTTTAGACAAGTATGTTTTCTTATTATATTTAATTAGTATTACGGATTTGGGATTAAAGAAGAATATTTGAACAGCTGTGATATAAAGAATTGGAAATGATTATGCATTATTTCCATGTTTGCAAAAGTCAGAAAAGAAACTTACTTATATAGGGATTTGTTGAAGAAGATCTGATTAGTTTGTGCAGCTTCAGTAATTTATTAAACATTAATTCAACAAACAGAATGGGGGGAAGGAGTCAAAGAAAAATTAGAAACTTGCGGCAGTTGAAGCCATTATAATCTAGTCTGGAGTCAGATAAATTAATATCTTTCTGTACCTAGAAATCACTTGGTGGGTTGTTAAAATACAGGTTACTTGACTTTTTTCCACTGTATCTGGTGAGGGAGGTCAGGAATTTTTGTGTTCTGTTAGCAACCCAGGTGATTCTGATGAATGTAGTTCATGAACTATACTTTGAGAACAACAATGTAAACAAATAAGAATATCAAAAGAACTTAAAGAAGATCTCTATGAGGCACTGTGGGACTACAAGGAGGAAACAACCAACTGCCTGGAGATGTCTGAATATAAGTGGGGGGGAGGTGGGGCTTTTCTTTCACCTTCCTTCTGCCCTTCCTTCTGGCACAGTTTAACTTTCACTAAATCTACCAAGTCTTTACTTGAGGCACATCGTTTTTGTATAAGGTCATTTATAAAATGTTCCTTTTGGTGCTCCCAAACTTGTAGGCCACTAAGGCGGGTGCAGCATCTATGATTCACTACATGGTTCTGATATCAGCTCGCTTGGTGCTGCTCACTTTGTGTGGATGGGTGCTTTGTTGGACACTCGTCAATCTCTTCCGAAGCCATTCAGTCCTCAATCTCCTTTTCCTTGGCTACCCGTGAGTATCCAGTTTTCCCATTTTATTAGTAAGTCTTTTAAGAAATTATTTGGGTCATGCAATCGATAGTATGAAAGAGAAGAAAATGAAATTCTTTAAATATAAACCAAGAGTTCAGGAAATTGGAAAAATCAATGAGTAGAGTGACCCTATAGTTTATTTTCTAAACTGGGATACAATTAGACATAAACCAGGACTGTCCCAGGAAAGCAGAGAGGTATAGCTCTCCTACCACTAGAGAATATATTTTAATTTGCTCTGCTCACCACATAAAGGCCCCTGGTACTGACTCTATTGGCATCGAATGGTGGCTAATGTTAGTTGAATGAACTGGCTCAACCAATTTTACCATTTTGGTCAAATTACTTTGGGTTCATGTAACAGAAGTATGCCATAATGAAACCCTATAAACTTTTTTGAACAACATTTTATTATGAAACAAAATATGTCAGCATATGCATATCAGTAATTAGTTTGATATTTATAGTTTTCTTAAAGTAGAATTCTATACAATAAAGTTCACAAGGTTTGTGTTCATTTATGGGCTGTAATAAATACCTGTGTGACTCAAACCACTATCCCAATGTAGAACATTGTTACTCCAAAGGTTCCTTTATTTCCCCTTCCAATCACTTCCCACCTCCTGCCTCTCAAAGGCCACCACTGTTTTGATTTCTTTCTCTACCATAGATTAGCCTGCCTATTCTAGAATTTCATGTGAAAGGAATCATGCAGTATGTACACTCTTGTGTAAGGTATCTTTTACTCTGCATATTGTTTTTCAGATTTGTCTGTGTGGTTGCATGTGTCAGTACTATTTCTTTTCTTTTTTTTAAAGATTTTTATTATTTATTTTTAGAGGGGAAGGTGGGGAGAAAGAGAGAGAAATATCAATGTGTGGTTTTTTTCTCATGCGCCCCCTACTGGGGACCTGGCCTGCAACCCAGGCATGTGCCCTGACTAGGCATGTGCGGTAACCCTTTGTTTTGCAGGCCAGCACTCAATCCACTGAGCCACACCAGCCAGGGTGTGTCAGCAATATTTCATTGTGTAAATATACCAGAGTTTATTTTCCTAATTTTGGATGTCTGGGTTGTTTCCAGTTTGGGGCTTTCATTAAAAATGAAACTGTTATACACATTATTAGGGAGAAATATCTAGGTGTGGCATTGCTAGGCTATAAGTTAGGTTTATGTTTAGTTTTATAAGAATCTACCAGACCTGTTCCGGCCAACATGGAGGTGTAGGTAGACGCACTGTGCCTCCTCACACAACCAAAATTAAGCACAACAAAAATTTAGAAACAAAAACTATCCAGAACTGACAGAAAAATTGAACTGTATGGAACCATTCATCCAGACCGTTAAGAGGGGCGGAGTTGGGGCTGGCAGAGAGGGGTCACACAGTAGGAAAAAGCGGTGGCTGGTGGACGCAGGCACAGGGTGGCAGCAGGCAGACCCAGTGAGGCGTGCAAGGCAGCTGGCTGACCACTGTCACACATTTGCACGCAGATAGACCAGGTGACGCTGGGGAACGAGACAGACCGTACAACCTATGGCCCCAGTGTGGGGAAATAAAAGCCTCAAAACAATGATTGAGAACACCTGTGGGGGTTGAGGTGCTGGGAGAGACTCCCAGCCTCACAGGAGAGTTTGTTGGAGGCCCCCACAAGGTCCTAGAACGTACACAAGCCCACCCTCCTGGGAATCAGAACCAGAGGGGCTCAGTTTGCTTGTGGGAAGCGGAGGAAGGGACTGAAATACAAGAGGGAGTGGAGCAAGCACCATTGTTCCCTCACTGACCCCACCCCCACGCACAGTGTCACAACTCTGCGCCTGGGTTGCCTTGCCCTAGTGAACACCTAAGGCTCTGCCCCTCATACATAACAGGAATGACCAGACCAAAAAGAAAAAAAAAAAAGCCCTGAACCGAAGAACAGATCAAAGCCCCAGAGCAAATACATCTAAGCGACGAAGAGATAGCCAACCTATCAGATGCACAGTTCAAGGCCCTGGTGATAACGATGCTCACAGAATTGGTCGATTTTGGTCGCAAATTAGATGAACAAATGAAAGCTACAATAAGTGAAATGAAGGAAAATGCACAGGGAACCAGTAGTGTTGGGAAGAAAACTGGGACTCAAATCAATGGAGTGGACCAGAAGGAAGAAAAAAACAACCAAACAGAAAACAAGGAAGAAACAAGAATTCAAAAAAATGAGGAGAGGCTTAGGAACCTCCAGGACATCTTTAAATGTCCCAACATCTGAATTATAGCAGTACCAGAAGGGGAAGTGGAAGAGCAACAAGTGGAAAACTTATTTGAACAAACAATAAAGGAGAACTTCCCCAATCTGGCAAAGGAAATAGACTTCCAGGAAGTCCAGGAAGCTCAGAGAGTCCCAAAGAAGTTGGACCCAAGGAGGAACACACCAAGGCCCATTATAATTCCATTAGCCAAGATTCAAATGAAGGAGAGAATTCTAGAAGCAGCAAGGGATAAGGGGACAGTCACCTACAAAGGAGTTCCCACCAGACTGTCAGTGGATTTCTCTAAAGAGACCTTACAGTCAAGAAGGAGCTGGAAAGAAGTATTTTAAGTCATGAAAGGCAAAGACCTACATTCAAGATTGCTCTATCCAGCAAAGCTGTCATTTAGAATGGAAGGGAAGATAAAGCACTTCTCAGATAAGATCAAGTTAAAGGAGTTCATCATCATCAAGCTCTTATTATATGAAATGTTAGAGGGACTTACCTAAGAAAAAGAAGATTAAAAATATGAATAATAAAAAGACAGCAAACTCACAGATATTAACAACCACACCTAAAACAAAAACAAAAGCAAACTAAGCAAACACTAGAACAGGAACAGAAACACAGAAATGGAGATCACATGGAGGGTTAGCAACAGGGTAGTGGGAGGAGAGAGGGGGAAAAGGTACAGAGAATAAGTAGCATAGATGGTGGGTAGAAAATAGACAGGGGGAAGGCAAGATAGTGTGGGAAATATAGAAGCTAAAGAACTTATGACACATGGACATGAACTAAAGAGGGGGAATGTGGGTGGAAGGAGGTGTGCCAGGTAGAGGGGAATGAAGAGGGAGAAATGGGACAACTGTAATAGCGTAATCAATAAAATATATTTTAAAAAAAAGAATCTACCAGACCTTTTCCCAAAGAAGTTGTGTCATTTTATCCTCCTACCAATTCTGTAAGAGTTCTGGTTGCTCCACATTTTTGCCAACATTGATGTTTTCTGTTTTTCTAAATTTAACCTTTCTAATGGGTGTATAATGGTAGCTTCTTATACATATTGGCTTATTAAACTAACTACTTCACATGATTTAGCTTATATACATTTGGCTAATACTTTCTTCATGGTATGTTAGTAGATAGCAAACATTTATCGAGCTCTCTTTATGTGCTCAGTGTGGGTTAGGTACTTAGAAATATCACCTCGTAAAATCACAATAACCCAGGGGATGGTATATTTAATCTGCTCTAACAGATTCAAAATATTAGTAATTTTTAAAGATTAGAAAGTTATTCTTTTTACTGTACAGTGTGTGGAAATGATCTTGGGTTTCAGTGGCAGCGCCCTGGTGTCTGGACCCTGCTCTCTAAGTCTTTAGTAGGGCACCTTTACCTCAGCTAAAGATTCTGGTGCTGTGGAAGCTCAGGAGAACAGTGGCTACTGGCAGACAACGAGCAGTCTTTGCCACAGGTAGAGACAGATTAAGAGATTTAAAAACTTTCCCATCGTCAGACAGTTAGTGAGAAAGTATCAGGTCTTTTTGATTCCAGAGCCCTTGTTAACCATTACATACAAGGGGGGACCCCAAAACCTCCCAGAATTTATAAAAAAAAACTTTGTGTTTATTCTTACATGTTTAAACTTCAGTTACCTTCAAAATACTCTCCATCTGATGCAACACACCTATTGAGATGTTTCTTTGCACTGCTCAGAACAGTTTTTGAACTCATTGATTTTGATGCCTTTTAGTGCTTCTGCCTTTTTTTGTTTCACCTCTTCCACATCATCAAAACATTTCCCTTTGAGGACTTTTTTCATCTGGGGAAATAAATTCGTGTGGGGTGAGATTGGTGAATATGAAATGTGAAGCATGGGGGGAGGGGGTCATGCCGTTTTGGGTCAAAATCTGTTGAACATTCAGCACAGTGTGGGCAGGTACGCTCGTAAATCACCCACCACGAAGTGGGCAAACACATTGAAAGAGTCTCTAAAAAAAAATTTCACTGAAACCGAACATAACCTCTTGAAACAACGCCAGCTGGTAACTGATACAGATGGGTTCCTAGAACACTCACCTAGGGGGGAAAACCTGTACAAGAAAGGTACTGCCCTCCAGAAGATAATTCTGGGGGTTTTTTGGGCCCCCCTTGTATATTCAGTAGTTCTCAAAGTGTGATTCCCAGAACAGCAGCATCCACATCTCCTGACAATTTGTTAGAAATAGATATTGTCAGAATCTATCCCAAATCTACTGAAACAAACTCTGGGAAGTAGGGCCAAGCAATTTGTCTTTTAACATGCCCTCCAGAGGATTCTGCTGCTTGTTCAGGTTTGAGAATCACTGATTGATATCATTTATGGGTCTGAAGTGTAAGCATGCATTTATATGGGTAGTCACATAGTATAAAATCAATGCATAATCAGATTTTATGGGACCATCATTTCAATATACTCCCCAGCTTTACACCCCTACCCTACACTGCAGTTTGTGTTTCAGCACAGTCGAACCTAGAGCCTTCTCTGGTCTTCGCAATTTTGTATAGGTGTGAGTTCTTCTGCCTGATGCTTCTGTGTTTGCCTGCTCCCAGCCTACTGCCCCAGTTCACATTCACAGTGTTTCCCAGAGCTGTTGCTAACCATTCTCTTACTAATTAAGCTCATCCTTTCTCCCTCTATAAAAAACTATAAACAAGTGACATTTGTTAATTTTTTTTTAATAAAATACATAACTAAATATCTTCGTTTGCTATTTTCCACATATGAATTTTTGTCAGTAAAATGACCATTTTATTTACAATACCTCGGTTACAATGTAGAAGTTACTTTAAGGACTTAGGGGAAGTTACTTAAACATTATTTAAAATATTTTCAAGGAACCGAAGTTTGGAGTACCTATAAGAAGTTATGAAAAGTCTCAAAAATATTCAGTCCTTTAACCAAGTTTATATTTACTTAACATACTTCTGGAATTTTTTTATTAGTCCATCAAATATTTATTGAGTGCCTAGTATGTTTCAGCCACTACTCTAGGCATCAAGGATACAGCAGGGAATTAAGAGCAGACTAAAATCTCTGATTCATGGTGTTTACATTGTAGTAAGGGAAGGATGGGCAAAAGGGGAAAACCCAAAATAAAAAAATCTAACAAACATGTAAAATATATGGAGTGGTGAGTTCCGTATATTTTATATGGAAATATAAATATACGGAATCCTTTGGGAGTGGGGTGGGTGACGTAGTGTAGAGGCAGGGGAACCCCTGATTAAGAAGGAAAACTTGACATGAAGGGCAAGCCATTGAAAATTGCCAGATGTACACAAAGATCTGTGTAGGAAAGTGCTTATTCCATTAATATTTATGGTAGCTCAAAATAAGAAACAGCCTAAGTTTCCAAAAAGAGAAAAATGCGTAAATTATGGTACAGCTATCTGAAAATACTATAATATCTTTAAAAATTATTACAAAAATATTTAATAACAGAAAATGCTCAATACACCCAAAGTTAAAACAGCAGGCTGCAAACCAGTTTATATGGTATGAGGCTTAACATACAAGAGAAAAAGGTATACAGTCTGCACCTAATTATAAAAGTTATAAAAATGATTATTTCTAGGTGATTTATATTTTGTCATTGTGATTTTGTGTAGTTTTCTTTTATTCATTCTACAGTGCATACACACTGTGTTTGTGGAAAGAAATTACTTAAAGAGCTTTCCCAAAAGTGAATTACCATCAGTAAAGAAAGTCCCCGTTATATTCTGCTCACTCCGGTGACTCTTTTAATAACATAGTTACAAGATCTATTTTAGGTGGCATCTGTGGTCTCACTTTCATGTTCACCTTTTTCTACAGGTTTGGTGTTTACGTTCCTCTCTGCTGTTTCCACCAAGATAGTAGAGCTCATCTTCTTCTCACAGACTATAACTACGTGGTTCAGCACCAGGCAGTAGAGGAAAGTGCCTCAACTGTGGGTGGCTTGGCCAAATCCAAAGACTTCCTTTCCTTGTTGCTGGAGTCTCTAAAAGAACAGTTTAATAACTGCACACCCATCCCCACCCACAGCTGCCCTCTATCTCCAGACCTCATTCGAAATGAAGTAGAATGTCTGAAAGCAGATTTCAACCACAGAATCAAGGAAGTTCTCTTCAACTCCCTCTTCAGTGCCTACTATGTTGCATTTCTTCCCCTGTGTTTTGTGAAAGTAAGTGGTTCCTTGCTTTTATGCGCTGCCTGGATTTGTGTGTGAATGACATAAACTGGGTGTTTCTTATTTAATTCCCCCTTTTCTCTGTCTCCCCTTTGGCAGCCTGGATGGTGGAGTTCGGCTGCATCTGGAGTGCACTAATACCGCTCCTGGTTGGCGGATAGGTATTTCCATATATGTGATGCACCCGTGGTGGTCCCCTCCTTTTTTCTTTTTCTTCCTTTTTTTCCCCCCAGTTTTCTAGGAGAATAAAACTTGTACTTATAATAGAATCAGTATTTAGTAGCTTAAAAGAGGACCAAGGTTTCAATAAAATTTAGACTACTGTGGTTGATCTTAACATGGTTATTAGGATTTCCTTGATTTCAATCTAACCTTTATCTAAACTTCAATTTACTTCAGTAGAAAAGAAAAATGATCTGGATGTCACTGGGCCCAAAGTCTTTTGGGACATTTTAGTGCCCTTCCTTCACCCATTGAGAAGCACGTCTGCAGCCGGAGTGGTCATTTGCAGAGAGCCCTCACTTCTAGAAAGGAAGCACTTAAAACATAATTGCCTCTCCCTCCCAGCCCTAACTCGTACAGTCAGAAAGTCAGGTTGAAGGATTTGGAGGAGCCTGCTCGTGAACTTTCTGCGCAGACAGCAGGACAACCAATGCATGTGTGACTCAGTGTGGCATTTGTCTGCAGGGCATACGTACACACACCCATCTCTGCCTTCTTGCTCACCAGTGCATGGATCATTTCTCTCTTCTGATCTCTTCCAGAGTACCCAGTACTATGACATGCGCTGGTCGTGCGAGCATCTCATTATGGTATGGATCAATGCTTTTGTCATGCTTACCACACAACTACTGCCATCCAAATACTGTGATTTGCTGCATAAATCAGCTGCTCATCTGGGCAAGTGGCAGAAGCTCGAACATGGGTCCTACAGCAATGCTCCGCAGCACATGTGAGTAGGCCAGAGGGTAAAACCACATAACACCTTTCTACATGCTGCTGATCATGTTTATTTGCTTTGTATGTCATTCTTGTTCATGGCTTTGAACATCTAATTTTTTGTTTTTGTCTACATGGATGTTTGTCATCACTCTAAACTGAACACAGGGGGACATTAACTCATCTCCACCGCCATCCCTAGCGCCTCCTTAAATGCCTCCTACTTTTCAGCTGCCCAGTCACTCTAGAAGGCCTAATTTGTTTCCCAAGCTATCATCTCAGAGTTTTCTTTTAGTCTTAACCCTTTGGCTAAATTCAGAGTCATGATATATTTTTAATTCTCTTTAGAATGTAAGATTCATCTTCTCATCTTCACTGCTACAGCTAAATAGTTGTTAGCTTATCATCTCACACTTAGGCAGCTGGAATTTGCTTCTGTCATCTTTTCTTTCTAATAAATGCAAATATGTTCTAGTAATTTTCCTGCATTTTAATTGTTTTTTTTTTCTTTTTAAAATTGCTAATGACTATTTCTCTGCTTTTCCCATATTTAAATGAAAACTGTCCCTGATTGCTTACTGAGTATTCCTCTCACTGCGTCCCCTTATCAGTCATTTCTCTGTCTGGTTCCTATGGTCCAAAATGGCTAACGTTAGAACCCTTTTATTCTTTCATTGCTGAGCCTTCATCATGCCTTTCTCTCAGATCTGGATCATCCTCATCTCCCTCCTTTCTATAATTTGAACATTTCACAAATTTCCTTACCTAGAAATTCTTCCCTAATTAAGTGGGATAGATTGAGGTGACCTTCCCCTCCCTTCTCCCCCTCACAGTCCTCCCTTCAATTATCTGCCTTGATGTCTGATACAGATTAGCACAGGCCTTCAAGATCAGGAACTGAAAAGAGATTGGGCCAGGCTGAAAGAAACCCAACTGTGGGCAAAGGACAAATTTCAATAAAAATTGAAAATACAATCCACAGTACTAGTACTGTACATCTGCAGGCTCCTGATGGCACATGGCCATGAGGTGTATCATCACTTTAATGCTGGTAAGTGTGAGCAAGGCTGATGGAACATTTTCCTGAACTGGGAAAGCTTCAGGGTGCTAGAATTTTTTTAATATATCTAAAATGCTGTCCCAGTTCTTCTTTTAGGAAACTAACTTTTCCAAAATCAGGAAGAGATGAATTAACTTAGATTTTTTTTTTTAAAGCTTAACCTGAAAATTCCCATCCCCACCCCAACTCCATTACGTTGGTGCTGGAAAGAATGAAGCTTATTCCGTAACTTCTTTTTCCTAGAGAAACCTCTGTAACAATAAACCAAGAAAGCGGTAAAAAGAGAAGTCCGTGTCTGTACCTTGTGTGTGTCTGTGTTGTTCCATAGAGCTTCTTGCATATATGAAGCGTTAAAAGTATGTGATAAACTGATTTTCTATATAGTTTTTTGGGTTGTTAATTTTGCAGTACATGTCATGCCAGCTTGACAACCTGTTAATTTCTCCCCTCCTCTTGGAGCCTTCTACTTTCTCTTCTTGGTTGTTCCCTCTAGCATTTCCACCAGTCGACTCTGCTCACTTGGGGTTGAGATGACAGTCTACTTGCTTACACTTGATTTTCTGGCTCATAGATACTTTACTTACGCATTTAGTTCTGCTCATTCTCCTAAGCTTCTTAGTTCTTTGTCATTGACTTAACTGTATCACTTTGCAACCTCTCTCTACTGTATAGCAATGAAGTTATAATAACAAATTCTTTTTAACTCTTTCCAGTTTGACCATAGAAAACTCTTTTCAGAATTCAGACAGATGAAGCTTTGAATACTTAATCTCTTCCACAGAAATACAGCGGCATTGCCAGACACTATCTTATCTGTAATTGCCAATATGCTAACATTGCATTTCTTTCTCCCTTTAGTTGGTCAGAAAATACAATATGGCCTCAAGGGGTGCTGGTGCGACACAGCAGATGCTTATATAGAGCCATGGGGCCTTACAACGTGGCAGTGCCTTCAGATGTATCCCATGCCCGCTTCTATGCAAGTACCACTTACTTCTTTCCAAACATAAGCTTAGGGTTAAGTGTTAGAAGGCCGTTATGTGTAAGCACCTAGTACAGTGTGAAGCACATACTAGGAAATTACAGTAATACAATGTGATTATTGCTTCTGTACTAATGGCCTTTGTTCTTTGGAAATGTCTTCTGAAAGGCAGTTTGAAGGTCAAATATCCAGCTTCAACAGCTTGACTGGTTTCTCTAGTTACATTAGAATTTATTGAGTCTAGTAGTATTACTTGATTTGAGTAGACAATTATTTAAGACTTTACCCTTTCATCTTATATTTTTTATTTGTAATAGTTTCCTTTAACGGTATCCTTACTATAATGTATCTGTGTATCCTTAAGCAATATTTAATATAGTAATGTGATGTTTTGCGGTTGGCTTTTTTTATATTTGTGATATGTATCATCTTAAAATACCTTGACTTCCTCTTTGAAAGTTAGACAGATGCCATGATCAGCAGCCTAAACTTCTACCTTTTCCTGAATTAAAAGGAAAAAAGGCTTAAAAGTTAAAAAGGAAAGTAATAGATACCCGCTAAACCCAGCTTCTTACCCATTTGAATTTATACCTTGGGTTATGTTCTATTTGATCTTCATTTTCCAGAAATTCTGACTCTAGGGGGCAGAAGTATTTACTTTATAAGAGAAAGGCCAAGTGATTGGTGGGAGTAGGGGAACAAAGGTGCATGCAGGGACCTTCTTACTAAAAATGCCATAGTGCAGTACATTGCCTTCTTTGAATGGAGATCATAGTCTAAAAGAGAATTGGAGATCGTTTCTTTGAGATGCTGTGTGTGTGTGTGTGTGTGTCCGTCCCCCTCTCGCTCGTGTTCCTTGTGAGGGTACATGGACTTTTGGTTCTGTAGGTGTTTGCTACTAAAGGCCTTTCAATTAAATACTGTGAACCTGCATCGGGCAGAATGCTTGTAAATGCTGTGAAGTGGGGGCAGAGTGGGTTGGAAGGAACATGTGGGAGCTAAAAGACCCTTTAATGAGGAAACTACCAGCATCTCCTAGACTTCTGTGGGGTTGTCTTAAGATGGAGGAGTAGACTTGAGTCTTATCTGCCTGAGCATTTGGTTTCTACATAGAATATTTAATTCAGCCAGCTGAATTCCAGAAACCATTAATTACTTCTGTTGGCCCTTGCTGTCCCCTTGAAACCTGCAATAACCAGATGTTTTATTAGCATTTTCTGCTTGAAAAATAAGTATTTTCCTTGCTAGCACTGGACAGCTGAAGAATCAGGTGGAATCCAAAGAAGAAGGATTAGGGAAGTTAACTTATTACTGATTGTGCGTGACTGAACAGGTAAATCAGTACTTCTCAAAGTGGTCTTTGGGCCACTTGCACATGAGTCACCTGGTTCACTCATTAAAAACAGTGATGGGGGTCCCAGCCCCAGATTTCTGAGTCCGAGTCTGTGAAGGATGCAGGAATTTTCAGCATTCACACATTTGGAAATGATTCTTAGGCACATTGATATTTGGCAGCAGTCATTTAAAATGTGCCTCTGGGCCCTGGCTGGTGTAGCTCAGTGGATTGAGCACGGACCTGCGAACCAAAGGATCGCAGTTCGATTCCCAGTCAGGGCACATGCCTGGGTTGCAGGCCAGTTCCCGGCAGGGGACCCACGAGAGGCAACCGTACATTGATATTTGTCTCCCTCTCTCCCTCCCTTCCCCTCTAAAAGATAAATAAATAAAATCTTTAAAAAAAAAATGTGCCTCTGGCTTATAGCTATCAGAATGTAAAGCCTGTTTTTTTTTTTTTTAATTTTAATTGTTATAATTGCCACACAATCTGAAATTGACTGAGTCCTTTTACAATAGAATATTAATTCTGAGCTAATTTTGTACATGATATTACTGGATATCATGTAATAAAGCCCAGATTAAACATTTTCTTCCTTCCAGTGACAGACCCTGAGAAGCTTTTGCTGCCTTTCAGAGCTGTCATAGTAATTTGGCGTTATTCTCAAATTAGAGCCTTTGAGTTCTAAATTATTTCTTTTAGATGTGATGTACTACCATTACCATAATTTGCAACCTGTCAACCTCTCTCTTTTTATTCATAATATATTTTTATTAGTAAACCAGAATTTAGTTTCGTAGAGTAAAGAATTTGGTTGGTGTGAAAACAGTGAGACCTGTTTTTGGCCAAACTCCATTTATGACTAATTTTTCCTTTCTTTCTTAATTGTCCTGTGTTTCTACACTCTGCTTTTCAATATCCAGAAAAAGAAAACAAAACACCAGAAACACTTGGTGTAGAGGATTTAAGTCAGTGACGATGGCGGGTAAAGATAATTTTAAAGAAAAATTAGCCCTGGCCGGTGTGGCTCAGTGGATTGAGCACAAGCCTGAGAACCAAATGGTCACTGGTTCAATTCCTAGTCAGGGCACATGCCTGGGGGGCATGTGAGAGGCAACCACACACTGATATTTCTCTCCTTCTCTTTCTCCCTCCCTTCCCCTCTCTCTAAAAATAAATAAAATCTTAAAAATTAATAAACTTGTGTTGATATGTCAGTTTGGCTTAGACCAGCCCACAAAATCACATTGGATTTTAAATGGTTACATCTGAAATGGCTGTGTAAGTACTGTCATCATGTCCTCAGTTTTTGCCTCTTGACTTGTAAAGTCTAAAATATTTCCCATTTGGTCCTTTATCCAGCTCCTGTCTCAGATAGTTATACTTTTGGTTATCTCAAATAAAATATATACCTAAAATCTAAGGAAAAATCTTTAGAGGCAGAGTTCTTATGGGTATGATCCCTTTTTGTATCTCAGGGATATTGAAATAAAATTTATTTCATTATTCCTTGAGCAAAGAAGGAAAAGGTTTGGGTCTGCACTGTAAGAAATAGCCTGATTGATACTCAGTAATCAGATCTATCTGTTATTACATATAGGAACCTGTAAATATGAGATTGTTTTAGAAAACAAGTGAGAATAACTGTAGTGTACTTCTCTGTGAAATAACATTTGCTTTTTGATTTCCTTACAGTTCCTATTTCATCGTCCGTTAAGGCTGTTAAATCTACTTATCCTCATTGAGGGCAGTGTCGTCTTCTACCAGCTTTATTCCTTACTGAGGTCGGAGAAGTGGAACCACACGCTTTCCATGGCTCTCATACTCTTCTGCAACTACTATGTTTTATTTAAGCTGCTCCGGGACAGGATAGTGTTAGGCAGGGCGTACTCCTATCCACTCAACAGTTATGAACTCAAGGCGAACTAAGCTGCCTCTCAACAATGAGGGAGAACTCAGATAAAAATATTTTCATACATTCTATTTTTTCTTGCAATTTTTATAAATATTTAAGATATTTTATATTTTGTATACTATTATGTTTTGAAGGTGGGAAGGGTAAGGGATATTAAATGTATCCATAAACAAGGTGATGTGATCTTTCATGTGTTAGTATATTCAAATAATATACAGATGAGAGGTGTGCCTCTCCAGTAAAGAGATTGATTTGTTTGTATGGCTCCAGAATAGCTCATTCGTTTATGAACACAGCTCATATACCACTTGACATAGGACCTTTGGTGTGTCTCCTTTGCTTTCAGTCCTTCTAGTTATCTTTAGTCCCCAGTTGACCTTATTCCTGCAGAAAAGAAGATCAGTGGAGTTGCCTGCCAGCACCCATTCTCTTTCTTCGGCTGGCAAATAGAATTGGAGTACATGGGGCAAGGGGTAAGCTACATATAGTCCTAAATGGGATTCTCTTTGTTGCCTACTGGGAAGAAGCATTTCTGGGATAGAAACTCAGTGATCTCTTCTGCCCTATGCCATTTAAATGTACTTTTGAATAAGCTACTATCCTGAAACTCAGGATATTGCTGTCATTTTCCCTGTTCTTTTCCTTTTCCTCTAAAGATTAGCTTTTGACTTTTAGCTGTTTGAAATAATACTTTTAAGACAGAAAGTCTTTAGCATGCCCACACTCATGAAGAAGATGCTGTATAGCCAGATCCATGGGAGAAGATGGGTGCCAAATGCCACATGGGCTGCAGCGTGGGCGGGTTGAAGATACTGAGTAACCGGGAGAATGGGCAAGTCCGCTGATAAGCAGCCATGGATGCAGTTTGGCAGCAGCCCAGCCACAGCAGCATATTTGAAATCATGAGTGGAAGTAAATTATAAGAATTATAATTCTTATATTCTATGTCCTCTGGTAATTTGGTCAGTGCCCCAAATGAGTGTTTGTATTTTTTAAAAATTTTAAATTTATTTATTGACTTTTTAGAGAGAGGGAAAAGAGAGAAAGAAACGTCAGTTGTTCCATGCAACCTATACATTCACTGTGCCCTGACCAGGGATCAAACCTGAAACCTTGGTGTATCAAGGCAACCCTCTAAGCAACTGAGCTACCTGGCGAGGGGCAAAATGTGTTTTCAATTTCATACCTCAGAACCTTCATGTTTTTGAGCATTAACCTGTTTCAGTCCACATTCCTGAGAGGTGATATACCCAGTCAATTGATGTCACTAGTCATCGAAGCTTCTGAGGTCTTGTTTTGAGAGCCTGAGTATATTATATATTTCTGTGCTTGGTTGGCTTTTTCACACTGTGAAACTGGTGAAACACAGTATGACTTATGAACTAAAAAGACCAATCATGTAATTCATAACTGGATCCGAAAATAATTCTTGCAGAAAAACTCAACAGGTTTTTAGTGAAGGCAGCATTGTGAGTAGTAGGTATGCATACAGCTACCCAAGGTGACTGCTATGTTTAAATTAACAACTTTTTCCTTAAACATTTGGATGCATATACTTTTTTTTTTTTTTTAAGTTAAACTGGCATTCAATCTGAGTCTATTCAGCCATTTAAAAAAACTATATCAATGCTCTCGCTGGTGTAGCTCAGTAGACTGAGCGCTGGGCTGTAGACCAAAAGGTTGCCAATCTGATTCCTGGTCAGGGCGTATGCCTGGGTTGCAGGCCAGATCGCTAGTTGGGGGTGTGCAGGAGGCAACTGATCAATGTATCTCTCAGTGCATTCATCAGTGCATTGAGGTTTTTCTCCCTCTTTCTTCCTCCCCCCTCTCCAAAAATGTTTTTAACAAAATCTATATTGACCCCTAGGCACTATGTGAATAAGAACTGCAAAGACCCTACCATCATAGTTTTCAGTGTGGGAGGTAGGGGTATAAATTGTGCCATAAATGAGTTTATAATATAATGTCTCCTGGTGGTAGTAGTAAGTGTGGTGAAGAGAAAATAAATCGGCAAGGAAATAGAAAGTGCAAAGAATGGTATTGCTAGAAGGCATCTTTAGGGAGATATTTTGAGCAAAGACCAGATGAAGCAAGACTGAGCCATATAAATAGCTTTTGAGGAGAATTCTGTTACAGTAACAGCAAGGGCAGGGCCCTGAGGTGGGAACAATTTCAGCATGTTGGGAACATAGTAAGATAACCAGTGTGCTGATTTTTATAAAGTATTTCAACCTAAATGTGGTTCTTGGGGTGGGGGAGTGTGGGAAGGTTGCCATCTTTATCATCTTTCCTTAGGATCTTGAAGGTATGATTTTTTGACTAGCAAACACTTTGATGAGATTACTTGATAGCTAAAACCAAATGGGTGGCCTGGGTGCAAGGATGTTTCATCAGAATGGCTCCAAGTTGGATCTTTCACTGAAAAGCAGCCCAGATAACTGAGTAGAGGTAATGAGCGGACGTGATTCTGACCTGTCTTGGCCACATCCTAAAGGAATAGCACAGGAGAACCAGAGGCCAGGTTGGCTAAACAAATGAGAGAATATAAGAAAAATAAAAATTTTGGTTGATGGAATTGCAAAGTGCTCCCCTCTCCTTCCAGATATGACAGCATCAGGGAGGTAATGCCCTTCAGTTAATTGTGCTCCTACTCACTGAAGCTGTCTTTTGTAGGTGCCACATTCAGATGGGGGAGAGGAAAATTACTAGTTACCTGTGTATTACTTACGAGTCATGTGAAAGGAAGGGTACCATCTTTGCTTAGTGATAGTAGAAGGTACATACCCATTAAAGGGCCTTTTTTGTTGTTAATTGTTTATATGCTGGGAAGTTAAATGGCATGTGGGGGAAAAATGGTATAGCAAAAGATCAATTGGGTGAATTTGGGATACTGGAAAAGGAAAGAAGATGCTTGACCAGTTGTCTGGGTGGCTTTAGGTGGGTAAACCTGTTAGGTATAAGCACAATGGAAATGTTTCTGAATATTCTATTTACTCTGGTTCCCTGTTGTATTCCCTGAGCTGCTTCTGCTCCCTATCAGCCACCACCGCCCCACTCCCCATTTCTGTTTACTGAGTGATTATGTGCCAGACACTGTGGGTATCAGATAGTGATGTTCAGAGTTCATTAACTAATAGAAAGCGGACAAGTCAACACAAAGCTGTTCAGTAAAGGAAGTGTATACAAGATAAGAGGTGAGGCAGAAAAGGGAACAATCAACTGGTTGGGCAGCTTGTTTGCAGCAGTAACACGTGATGCATTTGGAGGACGCCACATGGGTGTGGGAGGTGGAGTTCATGCAGTGAGTACAGTATATACAGAAAGTTAGGCATGGATTTGCATTACGTATTTAAATACCTAGTTCAGTAATGCTGGAGAGCTAGGTGAGGAATAGATTACAGAGCTCCTTGAATTCCACTTTAAGGGGTTTGGATTTTTACTGTCCTGTAGGTCACAGGGGTGGTTCTTGGACATTGCATCAGACCCACTAATTCAAAACTTTTGAGGGTGAAGTCCAATAATATGCACCTTGCAGAGTTAATTCTTAAGTATACAGCCCTGGGAATGTTTGTGGGCAGAAGACAGCCAATGAAGATTTTAAGATGAGGAATTATGACCCAAAGAATTCTCAGGTTGAGGGTTCTCCAAGAGTAACCAGGAGCTGCGACATCAGCATCATATAATTGGGAACTTGTTAGAAACGGGAAATTTCGAGCCCTGCTCCGAACCAACTGAGAACTCTCTGGGTGGAGTCTATAAGTCTGTTTTAACAGTCTCCAGGTGATTTTCAAGAAAATCACTATCCTGTGTTAGACTTTGGCAGCAATTAAGTAGGGTAGGTTTGGAAAATGGGAGGATGCCAATGAGCAGAGACCAGTTAGCCAACCATTTAAAGAGTCCATGCAAGAGGCAGTGTAAGGTGGGGTTTCATCACTGCATGGGTGATAGAAAAAGCCATGCGCAAAGAGAATGTAGGGAAAGTATGGAGTGAAAAGAGAAGGAAGGGTAGAATTCTGGTGAACATTTAGAGGAAGAGGCAGCTTTCAAATGAACAGGACTAAGAAAATAGAAGTCCAAGAAGTGAACTAGTTTCAGAAAAAGGGCCCTGGCTGGTGTAGCTCAGTGGATTGAGTGCCAGCCTATGAACCAAAGAGTCACTGGTTTGATTCCCAGTCACGGCACCTGCCTGGGTTGCAGGCCAGGTCCCCAGTGGGGGCCACATGAGAGGCAACCACACATTGATGTTTCTCTCCTTCTCTTTCTCCCTCACTTCCCCCTCTCTAAAAATAAATTTAAAAAATTTTTAAAAAGGAACGATAAGCAATATCAAATATTGGAAAAAACTGTTGGATTTGGTTATTAGATCATTGGTGACTTTAGCAAGAGAAATTTTAATGGAGCAATAGGAGTGGTGGTTGGGCTGCAGTTGGGCCAGAGTAGAGAACTGGAATAAGTAATGAAATGGCAAGAAGGGTTCCTGGAGCCCTTGGGAAGAGTGAGAGCACTTCTCTGAGCTAGAAGGGTTAGGTTCACACATGGGTAAGGGGAAGTGGCAGTGGGAGATGGAAGAAGCATCTGATAGTGTAAACTTATGGTGAAGAAGCAGTAATCAATTGGGGGGGGTGGGGAGTCTGTGTAGGAAGTGATTAGAATATAGCCTTTGTGAGTTTTGGGAATAAGGCCACTGCCGAGGTGGTAAACCATAAATTTCCAAAGGCTCTTTCCTACCATGGTTTTATGATCTCCGGTGTAACTCAAAAGGGAGAATAAAAGAGTAGAGAAGATGGGTGGTAAGGGCCCTGGTTCTAATTTGGAGGTTTGCCAGGCAGGATGGCTAAAGGATTAGTGGTCAAGGGAGTTGATGGTTGAGATGACGCACCTAGGGGTCTGAAAAGGCTAGGGAGGGAAGTCTGGTGGGGCTTTTGTCTGTCAGAAAGAGCAGGAGTGGACCAGGCATCAGTGATCTTGAGCAAGGAAAAGGAAAAAAGGAGCAAGGATGGGAGAAATTCTGCGAATGGAAGATGAATATAACAGGACCACGAAGTTCTGGGTTGTGAAAGTCTGGTGTGTGACCGTGGAAGAAATTGCCAAAAGAGTAGGAGCAAAAGCTGTTAGCAATTGCGGCAAAGGTGTCGGGGTGGGGGGTGGCGGTTTTCTCAGGAATATTAACGTCATCCAGAATGAAGGTGGGGCATAAGGTAGAGAGAAAACAGGGAGCCTGGTGCTGAGCACTTGGAAAGCTGGGACAGTGACTACATTGTGGCCACAAAGAATGGTAAAAGTTAAAATATCTGGATGCCATTCATTTTGGTAAAAGATTTTGTGTGAGAGCGAAAGACAATGGTGCAGAAGTGAGAAACTGGAGAACATCTCAGCTCTTTGTAGCCTGTGTAACTTAGGGAAAATGTCCTCCGGGGAGTGTCAAGTGTTACTGAAGCCCAGGAAGTGGGGGCAACATTCAGTGAAGAGAGACTGTAAGGACAGAAGGAGTCCAGGACAATTGAGGGAAACATTAGGAGTGACCCCGGTTGGGGCGGGAGAGGGCACTCAGGAGGAGGAGCAGAGGACAAGGCATCTGGGAGTGTACGGGGAAAAAAAGGCAGTTAGGGCGGGAGTGAAGGCTGACAGGAGCTGGCCTGCAGAGGTGTGAGGTTCTAAACAGAATATTGTTACCAAAATGTTGGTGTTTTTATTCCCTTGGCTATGATATCTTTCACTGCCGATACCACTGGCTTGTGAGCCTGGGTTGCATAATTGTTTTCCTAACTGTCCTGTTTCAACATACACCCCTCTCCCTTTTTTGGTGATAATACATGCCAAGATTACATTTTTTTTTTTTTGCTTTTCCACCCCCCATACCATCATTAAAATAATCACTCAAATGAAAGAATAGCCCCTTTTGATTGACTCAAGTAACAGAAAAACTGAGTTCACTTCTGCATAGGTGGACCCAAACTTCTCAAGCTCTGAAGCTTGTTTTTTTTTTCTCATTTTTCATTATAATGTGCACTGATTTATGCTGCATATCTTGGGTGACATGTGATCGCAACTGTAAGAGGAAGTTGCAAATGTTTGACAATTATTAAGAGATGAAAACAAGAAAAATTTACTAAAGCAAGTCATCAGGATTTTTGCTGTGAAACTAAACGTTGAAGTTAAAAAAAAAAAAAAAAAGCCCAACCTCAAAGAGAACAAACTAGAACAATGAGTCCAATGCATGTAATACACACCTGCTGTGGGTTTTGGTGACCGCATGTCCTCCAGTTCACAACACCATCATAAGCATTACATTTTATATCATTTATTAGAGTACATTTTAAAAAGCATAACAATCTGTTTTAATTACACTTAAATGTCTCTATGGATAGGTTTATTATTTATACTTTTTTAATTAATAGAAAAACATTTTGATTATATCTTTGGAAACATCTGTTAAGCTCATCAAACAGCTGAAATCATTTGGCTTTCTAATCAACTCCTTTGAAAAAGTGCTTCTTTACCTTGCAGTTATATACACCAGGAAGTACTGTGAATTAAGTTATTGCAAAGCATTGTGATTCCTCCAGTAAAATGCATGGCTATGAACTTCATGGGTTTCTCCTACTTAGTAACATCCTCCTTCAGCCTCTTAGAGAAGTAATCCCTGCCTTGCTCATGAACGTCAAGGCTACAAAGTGATCTGGGTGTCAATCAGTCTCGGATGTTCCTCAGTTTTATCCTATTGGGCTGACACTGATCTCAGGGAATTACCCTCCTCCTGTCTCCACTCCTCTTCATGCTTGGAAAGGTGTTCGTTCCCTCTCCTGGCCTGTCTTTGCTAGAAAAGGTGTTGACAAGGACACATTCTTTATTATTCCGCATTTTGAGCTGAACTTCCTGTTGGAAGTGCCTGAAATTATACTCCTGGCAGCACTTAACCCCAAGATTTATATTGTCATCGGATAGGACGGACCGTGGTGGAGTCTAGTTCTAATCAATCCCAATGGGAATTGGACCTACCCTGAACCTCTCCTATTCCAATCCCAGATAACTGAAATCTTTGTTCCCCAGGCCCTCTTCAGGGAGGAACCCAAGGCCTGTGTAGACAAACGACTGTCCAACCCAGTTTTAGTCAAATGTGATTATCATGTGCTAAACCTCAGACATGGAAGTAATAGTTTACCTTGGACCTAAAATTCATCAACAGGAGTTAACCCATTCTGTGATGGCAGAAGGCTTTGAAACCACTCAAGGAGTATGGAACACTGGTATCACCTTGCAGGTTTACAGAGATCCAACAGGGCTTCACAACCAAACCAGTTAAGACCATGCAAAACAACAGGACTATTTCTACTTAGTTACTACTCTCTAATTTTTGTAATGATCAAAGCAAAAATCTATCTCAGCACCTGAATGTCTCCCTAGTACTTTCTATTGGATTTGCAATTGCGTTTAATTTGATCACAGGAAGCAGGTGACTTGAACACTAATAATCCTATTAAAAGATGCTAGTTCCTACATTTTCTCCCTTCCACATTCATTTCGTAACTTCATCGTTTTAGATCTTGCTCCTGGTTGTTTACAGGCTGTTTCATTTGCTATCATCCCTTTCCCCTTTTCATTAGACTCTTCAAGAATTTAAGAGTTCTAAAGTACCCAGTGCAGTATTACTAAGCTCTTGATAAATATTTTCTGTTGAGGGAAATGATGTTTACATTTTTAATTCCCCAGGACCCAGGATTTTGATGTAATCAATGTTTTGAATTTTAGGCTAACAGTGTCTTAAAGGGGTTCTTGGTCAGATCTCTTCATAGTCCATGTGAAACACAGAATAAAAACCAATTCCCTCTATCTAGTCCATTTTGGGGCGGGGGGGGGGGGAAGGTTGGCCCGGAAAGGTGATTTTGTCAATAAATATAGGGTATTATCTTAAGCAACCATTAACACTGAAAAAAAAAAAAAAAAAACACTTCAAATTCAACATTTAAAATCAGCCACCACCCCATTTTGAGGACTGATGGTTGATTTGAAGTCGCCCTTAGAGAATGTGACTCTGCAGCCTTTTCTAGGATGCCCTGTAGATCCTCCTAAGAACAGCAGCACCTCTCCTCTCCTCTCCCTCCCCTGGGTGGGTCCAATTCCCAACCAGCCATTCTCATTTCAGTCCCAAGTGGGTGACCAGACAGGTAATCTCAGGGCACTTGGAGGAACAATTGCAGGGGTGATATATAATAAGTTTTCTTTGCGTCGGAACGGAGTTCCCTCAGTGCCAGGCTACAGGGAGTGTACAAGCACATTGTGAGAGCTGCCAGGCTGGGTGGCAGTCAAGGTCAAAGGGAAGCGTGCACTTCAGCAGCGCGACACTGACTGTGAAGTGAGTCCACTTCCTAGGCCTTCTGTACTGACTGGCCTGAAAAGCCCAGAGCAGGAAGTATCTCCAGACAGTGGTCATTGTGTCACATGATGACGTCCACACCCCCACCACGCTCCTGAAAACAAGGCCACAAGTGAAAGATGTCTCAGGAACATGAGGGTCATTTAACAAATTAACGTGAGTGCCTCAAATTGGACTCACGTGTTAACATGTAAATAGTGGCTTCTCAGTCTATGCCCAAATAAAAACATTCTGTACATGTTACAAAGATTTAAAATAATCACAAAATAGTTTAAGTATTTCATTACTCAGCTCAGAGTTCTGATGGTGAAGCAAAGTGCAGTTCCCTTCCTCTATCACATTCTAACTGGAACTCGGCCCTTATCAAAGCGTAGACTCCACGGCCACTGAGGCTGATAGAAAGCCTATCTGCCCACATTTGCCGATAAGGCAGGAATGTACTTTTCAAATCTCCAGAACATGGCCTTTCTCATCTGTCACCACTGTATTTCTTCACTTTGCTTCCTTGGGGGTGTAAATGCTCTACTCTAGGACTTTTCTTAGGGGTTGATATCACATTGGCTGTTGGTCTGATGTCTTGCTCAGCTAATGAGAATGTAAAGACCTTGACCAACAGCCTATTGACTGCTCCCCATGCTCACTCACCTCAGTGCCTCTGAAAGCAGAAGCACTGCCCCTGCTGGAGAGACATGTACCCTTGCGACAGACAGTGGCTTAAAGGTGTAGGACAAGATTTCAAACACAGTTTCTAAGGCTTATCAGGGGAGAAGGGAGAGAGGACGATGTATCTGTTGCAAGGCACCAGCTTCCAGTTTCTCACTGGAGGAGACAACTTCAGTTCACCTCCTACCCGGCCCAGCATGCCTTGGCTGTGAGGTCTGCCCAGAGGTACTGCTGGCTCTTAAGAGAAATTTCTGCAATGACTGAGCTTCTGGACAGAGTTCAACCAGACTTGAATCTGAGAGGAGGTGCACAGTGCTAAAAATAGGTCTATTTTTCTTTGTTTTTTTTCAAACAAGATAGCTGTCTTAGAAGGTGAAATGTTGATACCCTGATGGGTTTTGCCTTGAGAAGTGCTCCTGTGAGGCCCTTTGTGGGGAAGCACCAAAAATCTGCCAGCCGGTTATTAGTTCTTTTTCCTCTCTGCAGCTGAAAAGGAAAGAGCCATTTGAGGTTCTAAATAACTGACATAAAAGCAGATTGGTTTATTGCTTCTGCTTTTAAACAGGCAAGGGAAGGGCAAGTCTGAGTGCCCGGGGTGGGTGGTGGGAGGTGGTGGTGGTGGGGGGAGTGTGGAAGAACGAGTGCCTAAATCTGTCCTTCAGCAATGAAGGGAGCAGGAGAAAGGAAGGAGCCCACTGGCTAAAATGAAATACATTTTTAGAAGGAGAGCTGCCGGCCATCAAGTGGCAGGGATGGCCGCCCTGCCAGGGCTCTTTCCCCACCCCTCCTGGAGCCTTATCATCTCCGCACTCCTGTCCCAGCCTAGCGAATAAGGAGAGTGAAGCTGACCTAGACGTGCTTTCTGCCAATGCCCCACCAACGGAAACACATTCAGCTTGGAGTGTAGCTCTGTCTACGTGTGAGGCTTTTCTTTATGATGACACCCTGTTTTTGGACTGTGATAGTGGAATGAAAGCAGATCACTATTGCTTACGTAAATGAAGACTTGGCACATTTCTTTAGGTAACCCTCAGCTCACTGCCCACACTGTCCAGCTACTGGACTTACAAATCAGAGGTCAGGATAGTGGCTGTTGGAGTCCCAAATTAGTAAAAGCCAGAGCCAGAAATTCTTCACAGATTGCGCCAGCCTCACAGTTTCCTCTTGCGTATGGATTCTGATTTTCTAGGCTGGTACATGGAGCCATCTTGGGCAGGCCGGCAGGAATTTCAGGAAAGAGCAGTAGTAAATCCACCCACTGGGAGATCTATGTGTACATTAGATAGCTTTTCCAAATCTGCTTCTATTCCGGATACTATACTTTTACAAAGCTTATCAGAAAACTGGTCTAAAAGAACACATGCTTTAAAGAGCATTAAAAAGCATGAAGTAAAGAGGAGGCTTTCAAACCTCAGTAGCAACATTTTTCAATAGACAAAGGATTTCTCTTTCCTTTCAAAAGTCATGATCACAGCCAGCTCGCTACTGTAATAGATAATGGCGAGGGAGGAGTAATGAGGCACACAGACAGGCCCCAAATCTCACCGGAGGAAGCACTGCATCCTCTCCCTTACCTGGCTAATTAATGTGTCCAAAAGGCTGAAGGAAGAGAAGAAGCAGCCAAAATAAGCCTGAACTTGGATAACCTGTGTCTGGACTAATGCTAAGTTGGCCCTGTAATAAGTCCCAGATGAGTCATGGTATTTTTTTTTCAGACACCAGCAGATGAACTGAAGTCATTCTATTTGCCTCCCACTTCTTCCATCCAGAATCACTGATCTCCGCTGAGGCTGATAGAAACAGCTGGTTGAGGTCTCTAGTCTCTGGCCATTCTTAGGAATGGTCATTTTATTCCTAAGTGTGACCCCTTCTGGTGTGACCCACGTGTTTTCTGCCAACTCCCCACAAAGAAGACCAGGGGAAACTGTCTGGGTGGGACTTCTGATAGGGGACAGCAGGACCTTGGAGTCTGTCACCGTGGAAGGAGGAGGTGGATGGTCCATGATGGGGAAAGGAGGACTGAATAAGATTAGGCTCTGAGGTCTTCCTGGCCTTGACCTGTGGAAAGGCTTAGAACTCCCTGAAGGCCGCTCTATTTTTGAAGAAAGAAGGTTGTCCCCAGATGGCTCTGTCTCTGACATGCGCTTTCGGCACTGCACTACTGCATCCTGGGTGGACAGCAGGTTAGCCAAACCTGGTTCTGAGGAAAGGACGGGTCCTTCACACATGCGAGGTGCAGTGGCATCCACTGGCAAGGACTCTGTGGCTCCTGTGTCTTGCTTTGGTTTCTCTTCCTTTGGGCTTTCCAAGGAGGAGAGAGAATCATCTTTGGAAGGTTTCTGAAAAGTCCCACCAGCCGAGCTGGGTTCCTCCTGGCTCCTCTCCAGAGGCTGAGCACCCTCCTCCCCTGGGCTCTGAGAGGGCAGTGGCTGTGGGATCTGTGTGTACTGAATCTTGGGTGGGATGACGGGGACGGCCCTGGCCTGGCACATTTTGACCATGAAGGAGGTTCTCACAGCTGACACACTGACGGGAGCCGAGTTACGGCGGCCTGTCAGGGCATGAGCAACAATGTCCAGGTCTTGAGGGTCCTGGGTATAAACCCTCCAAGGGTCTACTTTACAGTGAGGTGAGGTCATCCATGTGACCTTTGGGTCTTCTGGCTCAGGGACCTGCATTCCATGTAAACCAAATGAGGGCACATTCTCAAACTGGAAGAAGTCAGTGATGGGAACGGCAGAGTCCAGGTTGAGAGAGGAAGGCCTATTTTTCCCTTTGGGGGGCCCACACTCAGTGCTCTTCAGCTGTAACTTTGGGGGATGCTCCCCAGGTGAGGTGCTGTCCTGTGCACTAGGTGAGCTCTCCTTGCTGCTCTCTGGTCTAGGAACACTACCCTGCTCAGCAAGAGGGTCGCTGTGTCCCAGGTGTGTCCCCAGGTCCTTTCCCTCTGCTGGGCCGACAGGGCTGGTTTCTGCTGGTTTAGGCTGCAAACTAGCTGGTTCCTTCTGGCTGGGAAGTGCCTCTGTCCCTTTCAGGCCAGAGAACTCTCTGAAGGATCTCAGGGCTTTCTCGTGCCATCCAGTAAGCTCTCTCCTGGGTGCCAGGGGCTGCAGAGGGTCAGAATGCCTCTCTGCTTCAAGATTCACACAGCTGCTGGAGGAGGGAGCCTCGAGAGTCCACTGGCTCTTAGCTGTGGTTTTGCTATCTAGAGAATGGCTCTGACGGAGGCTAGGCCTATGGGAGAGCCTCTTCTCTAGTCGGGGGCCCTGAGGGCCCTGCACCTGAGCCTCTTGCACATTTTTCAGGGTAGGGGAATGAAGGGGACTTGTCACCCACTGAGGCTCCTCCCAGGGTTCCACCATCTCCAGGCCATGCTGGGCAATATCTGTCACAGTGTCATCTTCATCACAGTCTGAGGGCTCCTGTACTGAATGGGCCGCATCCCTTTCTCCTTGTGGGGACATCTCCACCTCCTTTGCTGGGCTTGGAAGGCCAGAGCCTTTTCCATCAGGAACAGCATTCTTTGACTTTTGTTTCTTACTTTGCCCTGGAGAGGACTTGTCTCCCTGACAAAGACTGGGGATCCCAGGACTGCCTTTGGACTTCGGTTGGTTTATATATGGATTTGTCCTCACATTCTTTGATGAGTCTTCCCTTTCAGGCGTATCCTTCAACTGCTGGACTTGAGGTGCCTCCTCCAGAGGAGTCGGTGGGGGTGGAGCAGGTGGGATCAGAGGAGACAGGTTCCCTGGGTCTTCCACCTTGACCCTTGCTTGTGGAGAAGCCATCTCAAATGGAACAATTTCCAGAGAAGCCAGCCTGGTGGGATCTGGGCGCTGGCCCTTCTCAGTCTCAGATCCATGGAGACTACTAGTTGTCTCTGGCTTTTCTCTATTGGCTGCTGTGGGAGCCCCCCGTGTGCTCTGATTGGCTGGATCCCTAGTCCACTCCTCCAGAGAGGTGGAGACTGGAGCAGGGGTGGAGACAAAAGGTAAGCTCCCAGGTGGCTCTGGGGGAGCAAAAGGCCTTGGACTTGACTCAAAAATGGGTTGAGCTGGGCTGATGTTTCCAGCAGGTGGTGGCAATGAGGACAGCTCCTCCTCAGATTCAATGATTTTTAGCTCCTGTTGAATCTCAGGCCAGATCAGGGTGCTGGCCAGATCATCTTCATCCTGAAAAACATCAAGAAACTGATTATTTTTGAACCAAAGACTCTTGGGGCTGTCATCCTCACTGTCTGCCAGGAGAGTGAAGGGACTGAGCCATGGCAGGCTAACTCACCAAATAAAGGACACAGCACTAATAATAACTGGATGTTCATTCAGCGCTTAGCATGTGCTGTAACATGCAGGCGGCTCTCCACATCTGGGTTTCCACACCTACATGTTCACCCAACCCCAGAACAGAAATACTGGGGCTGGGGAAATGCTACCTTGTTGCTGACATGCACTATGTAGTTAGGCCTATGATACCAGTGTTGAACATGGACAGACGTTTTTCTTGCCATTATTTCCTAAGCAATACAGTATAACAACTATTTACATAGCATTTACATTATATTAGGCATTATGAGTAATCTAGAGGTGATTTAAAGTACTGGAGGATGTGTACAGGTTATATGCAAGTACTACGCTATTTTATATAAGGGACTTGAGCATCCTGGATTTTGGTATACAACTGGATCCTGGAACCAACCACCCCCCACTCAGGGTTACCAAGGGACAACTGTATATTAACTGTATTTTCTTATTTAATTTTCCCATAAGCCCTAATAGATAACTCTACTAGAATTACTTCCATTTTAGAGATGAGGAACCTTCTATTCAAACATATTAAACAATTTTCCTAAATCACACAGGAGCAGACCAGGATTGAAAGCCAGTTATGTTGACACTGGAACATAAGCATGTAATCCCTGTCCAGTGATGTGTTATACTGTATTTTGCTGTGTATAATGCATACTTTTTTGCCCAATTTTTTAAGGGAAAAATAAGGATGCACATTATACATGGGTAGTACTAATTCCCTATTTATATACTGTATAAATGAAAGCTTTTTTCTCCTGAAAGTTTGGGCCAAAAATGTGGGCAAGCATTATACACAGCAAAATATGGTAAAATAAACAAAACCCCGGTCTCTTTTATCTGCAGGTTTACTGAATGGCACAAAAGAATTAGATTCTCCCAGTAGCATGAAAATGTGAACTTTTGCCCTGAAACCTGCTGTGCAAATATATATCTATATCTATATCTATATAAAATATCTTTTCCCTTATTACCAAAAAAATACATATTTCCCATGGGAAAAAACTTTAACACATATAAAAGAAAGAAAACAAAGACAGCAAAATATTATATTCCTACTACCCACAGATAACCACTGGTCATGTGATGAAGTACCTCCTCCCCAATCTTGCTCACTGTCCCTGTCTCCCCTCAAGTCCAGCTGACTCCTCTGTTTCCCTACACAAAGTCCAGGCTGTAGACATGAAAGGGATAACGGGAGTCCTGGTCAGCTCCAGTGAAACAAATTTCAGTTCCTTTCACTTCTTGCCTCAAGGTCAAATTCTATTCCAAGGAGCCCTGGCTGGTGTAGCTCAGTGGACTGAGTGTGGGCCTGCGAACCAAAGGATAGCGGTTTGATTCCCAGTCAGGGCACATGCCTGGGATGCGGGCCAGTTTCCAGCAGGTGACACACAAGAGGCAACCACACGTTGATATTTCTCTCCCTCTCTCCTTCCTCCAAAGATAAATAAATAAAATCTTAAAAAAAAAAAAAAAGAAAAGAAATCCAAATTCTATTCCAAGGAGAAGCATCAGGAGGCATCTCCACCCTGTGGGGGTGGCAGGCCTTTCTGAGAAGTTCAACCTGCTGCCAACCTGACATCACTTCTCACCCAGCTCTGATCATGTGTCATGTCATGTGACAGTTAATTTGGTGCTTGTTTCCCCTTTCCTAATGGACTGTGAGCTCCTCAAGGTCAGGAATTGTGTTCTTCTTTGATTCCTCAAGGCCAAATGGTGCTTGGTCTACTATGAACAGTTGCCCAATAAAAAGGTCTGTTGAAATGAAATAGATTCATTGTTTTCTTTTGAGTTATTTCTTATCAATAACTCTCCCTGATTAGATTACTTGGTCAAAAGTCAGGAATATTTTTGAGATCTGATTGTACTGTATTGCATTTATTTGTGTATATTTCCACTTCACTTACTGGACTGTGCTCTCCTTCAGGACAGGAGGACTTTTACTCATCTCTTTACTCTCCTCAGCACTTACATTAAGTGATCCCTTGCTAAGATCAATACATTTGATTAATACGTGAACATCTAAACTCCCACCTCCCTGTCAGCCATCTCAGTGAGTGACCCATAGTGCATGTTTTTGCTCACATAAGAAACCTATGAGCTGTCCTTGACCTTTCCTTCTTCCTCACTCCTTATCCGATCCCTCACCAAGGCCTGTTCACACTGCCTTCTAAATAGCTCTGAAAGCCTTCCATTTCCATCCCCAGTGCCTCGCCCTCGTCCAGGCCACTGCCTTTCACACTGGATCTGCGCACACTAGCCTCCTAACTGGCATCCCCGCCTCCTCTCTGCCCTTTTCCAAGCCATGCTCCTCACAGAATAGACATTTAAAAGATAAAATTCGGAACAAATCAGAAAAGTTTCTAGTGCCTTTAGGTTAATCTTCAAATTCCTTCCAAGCAGCCCTGCCTGCTGTGGCCCCTGCTTCCCCAAGCCTCATTTTCTCTGGCCCTGTTCCTATTCCTTACCTTTTTCATGCTTTTCCCCACCTCAGATTCATGGCACACCCTACGCTTTCTTCCTGGAAGTCTTTCTCTTTATATTATGCCCCCTACTCCTTCCTCTAGCTAATTTCTCAATCTGAACGACTGTCTTTCAGAGAAGACTTCGCTGACCCTTCTGACCCTCCTGACCCTCCTCTTCCCTCTGGCTAGGTTGGGTCCTCCTGTTCTATGCTCCCACAAAACTCCATGCTTCCAAAACCCTAGATATTACTTCTTTGGTGACCTTTCAGCTATGAAACTGTCAGCTCCAAGAAGGCAGGGTAGTGACCATCCTGTACCCTGCAGTGAGCCCAGTGCTAGCAGAGTGCCTGGCACAAAGAAGGTGTCTAAAGTAGGATTTGAAATGAACGAATGCATTCATGCCTTTTCTTGCTCCCATGAACTCAACCTGGTTCTCCCTGCAATGCCAACTCCACCTCTTTCTTAAAGCAATGCCATTCGTACCTGATGCCTCCCAGAATTTAATCACTATAATAACCTCTGTGCCCTTCTCCTTCTATGAACACAAACATGACTTACAGGAACCTCATTCAGCCTCCTGAGGCCACTATGGTGTCCCTGTACTGCTCTAGCTCCCAGCACATGGGCCTTTTGTACATGCCTCGGGAACCAGAGCCCTGGAAGCAAGTCAGATGAACAGGGCTGCCTGTGCCCCTTGGGCACACTCCTCCAGGTCTCAGGGCTGCCTCCCCCGTGCAGGACTCCTCCATGGAAATCCTTCTCACACCTTCAGCTTACATGAGGACATCCCCCAAAACCTAGGATAATTCCACCTCTAAAAAGTGGAAGAGGTTTAGTAAGCTCTGGCATCATGTTTTCACTGCTCCAGAAACCACAGCAGGAAGGAAGAGATTCTGGAAATATTACAGGAAGTTCTACAAACATAGACACTGTCCATCCAGGGCTCCCTGAAGGGCCATCAGCTTTGGGACTGGGGTATGACAAGCAGCTTTTGTGCTTCCTCTGGGCCTGAATGTTATTACGACCGAAGGGCATATTACTGGCTTCAGGTGACTTCAGGTCAGAAGTATTTAGAGTTGAATCTGTCCTAGGAAACCTAACCCATTACTGTAGGACCTCCATGAAGGAAAATCCTAGATCTGATTAGAAGGTTGTCTCCTAAAATCCCCGTCAGAAACTGGTTCCCCCGACCCCCCCCCCAAAAAAAAAAAAATCTACTTATGCAATGAGAAGAGCCCTTTGGGAAAAAGAAGACCCTATTGGCTGGACCAGACAATGGGTCCACCTTACCAGTTCATGCAGAAACACCGCCTCTGCTCTGGCCCCGGGGCTCTCCGGCAGTGCTCCTCCTGACTCCACCTGGCCAGCCTCTCGACCCTCCTCCACCACCTTCTCTGGATCCCGCCTCTTCTCCAGTTCACTTGAATGTTGGCCGCTCAGGGAGATTTCTGAGCTTTTCTTCTCCTCCAATTCTGTCTCCAGGGAAAGGCCTTTGCTGCATTCCACTGTCTTCACAGCTTCTGGCCCTGGCTTGGCATCCTCGAGAGCGGCCTTCTTAGATACAGAAGCTGCAATGAGGATGAGACTCGTCAGTTGGAAGAGACTGATAACTCATTTTAAGAGAGGTCATTCCCAGCATAGTCACTGACCTGGGCTAGTCCTGCTTCACAAGGATGGAGGGAATTCTCTCAGCTCGCTACCCTCTCACATCCTTTACCCTCTCCTCCTAGCAATGTCCTGTCCTCAGATCCCAGAGTCACAGAGTATCAGAGATGGAAGATCATCTAGTCCAGCGGTTCTCAGCTGGAGACCATTTTGCTTCTCCCACCCCCAGGGGACATTTGGCGATGTCTGGAGACATCCTTGGTTGTCACAAATGGGTGGTGGGCGTGGTTACTGGCATCTAGTGGGTAGAAGCCACACATGTTGCTAAATACTCTACAAAGCATAGGACAGTCCTCCACAAAAAAGAATTACCCGTGCCCAAATGTCAATAGTGCTGAGGTTGAGAAGCCTTGCTTAATCCAATCTTTCATTTCACATGTAAAGTCAATTCAATGCTAAGAGGTCAAGCTTGTTGCTTCAGGTTACAGTGACCTGTTATTTACACCAAGCTGCAAAGATGGACTGTGACTGTGACCAACAGCTTCTCGACAGGCAGTCTGGCTCAGAGCCCACAGTCTTAACCACTTTACTACATTGTCCTGCAAACTCTATTTAAGCAAATTTAAGTCTGGTTTTTAATCTCTTGCAGTGGAAAAAGCACTTCTCTCCCCTCCTTTACCTGCAGAAGTCTCAGCTCCCAGTGGCTTCTCTTCTTCAGGCCAACCTCCACTGTCTGACCCCTGGAAAGAAAACTCCTCCAGGCTGGAAAGAGACTGCAGCTCCTTCGGGGGCGTTCTGCACGGGGTGCTGTTGGTGCTGATGACAGCTGACACTCGAAGGGGCACGGACACAGCAAAGGGCTCAGAGATGTTCAGGGCCTTGCGCTGGTGACGGGGTGAGGGCTCCATCTGGAAGAGACTGCTGGTGAAGACAGATTTGCTGGCACTGTCGTTCGAGGTGTAGAACATACCCAGCATCTTCGGGGCCGTTTGCTCGCTCTCAGGATCCTCGACGGGCCGGAACACCTTTAGCTGCTCGGGTGGGAACCGAGCCTGACCACCCTGGGGTTGACCTCGGTCACTGCTCATGTCAAAGCCCCCCTCGGCCCCTGCCGGTGTCCCCTCCTGACCCCAGTCACCCTCCTGCTTGCTGAGGTCACAAGAGCTGCCAGTGCTGGTTCCATGCATTTTCGCCGCTGGAATAAAAAATCCACCAGTGGCGACTGTTCGATTGAAATTTCCTTTGGTTTCTTTCCCTAGTGAAAAAGCAGACAAACACATGGTCAGCAGCCTGGGCACACACACCCCCACCCAGAGCCTCCCACTGAGGGCGGGCCTGCCACCCTTGAACACCAAAAAGGCCTATCATTCTAACAAGAGCATAGATGCTCTAATAAAGACAGGTTCCTAACAGTTGGTTGACAAGATAGGAAGCATCTTTCCATGTGCCTGTTCTGCTATGATGCCCGGATAGGGCCATTTACTATTGTGTCATATGTATTTGTTCTCAGCTTTGCAGGTAGGAGCAGTTTCCAAAAGAAGGCCCCTGCTAAGGTTGCTGACCAAAGCAGTCAAGCATAAAATGTAGATCATGAAAACATAAACAGATGGATGGGAAGTGACCGAAGGACGTTTGCTCAAAATGAAGAAGACACACAGGGCAAAAGAAGAGAATCTTATTGTACTTTAAAACTTATTGTTTTAAGCCTCCTCTGGCAGATGGACCCAAATGGGGGTTTGATTTCCAGGCGAGAAAACAAATGCTGTTCTGAGCTAGACCTTTCTCCCTTTTCCCAGGCTTCCACCCACTGATTCAGAGGATGGGAAACTAGAAATGTTAGAAAGCCCAATTGTGAGGTTCAAGTTCCTGACTGAGAAGTGAAGGCAAAGAACAAAAAAATCTGTATGAGAAATAAATAAGCTGGGAGATGACAAGCGAGTTGCCCGAGGTCCGGACAACAATTCCCAATGAGGATACCAAGTGCTCTGCTGCATAGTAAGGTTGGGTTTAAAAGTCTCACACCCACTCTGCAGGGGAAATGGAAGGGTCTCTAATAGTGGAGGAGACAGAGACTCAAGAGGTTTGATAACCTGCCCGACACCCATGAAAGCGGACCTGGACTTTGCGGTATTCAACTCTGTAAAACTGGGTGGGAAGTGCCCCTAGGTTTCAAAACCAAAGCAAATGGATGAATGTAAAGGTAAAAAAATGATAAAGGTATTGAGTCAGTTTTAAAAGAGTTCATTGAGTATTTTGCAAGTTGAGAATTATTTTTAAAAGTTGTTCTAAAGATTTTCTGTATTTCAGGTTGCTTCATTTATCACAGAGCAAAATGTTCTAAAATTAAAGGGGTCGGGAAGTCATGGGGGAAATACGGGGAGTGTGGTCTACTGCCAGGGAACCCCTGTGCTTGGTCACTTGTAGCAGTGCTGCGGGTAGAAAGAGGCACAGGCCAGTCTGCCCTGTAAGAATCAAGGTGGTGCGTGTGCTGTCACTTTGATGACAGGTGCCACCTTGTTTGGGACCGTGCACACATCCACTCCAATGAGTGACGACCAGCTACATGCCATGCTGGCTCCTACCCATGTTTCCTAATGAATAAATGAATCTATTCACGTGAAATCATGACCTGATGAGTACAATGAAGCTGATGTCTATGGAAACACACAAATTCAAGATGTACAAGTACCGAGGCACACAATTCTGAGGACTATAAACCAGTGCCTGGCTCTTCTTTAAGCCCAAGGGAGAAAAGACTCTTTTCTGCCTTGGTTTTCAGGTGTTGCCCCTTTAGCGGGTTCAGGGGTGAATGTGAAGCAGCTGTTGTCTCTGCCTGTGGTCAGAGGGAGGCCAGGAAAAGAGGACAGCCCTTTAGGCCTCACCCTGCCAAGGAGTAGGGGCAGCCCTACTCCAGACAGCCTGTAGGGTAAGTGGAGGCAGTCTGACTTCCTCGTCCAGGTGTCTGGGTAACTAAGGGGAGCAGTGTTCCCACAGCCTTGGAGGGGCCTGAGAACTAGTGTTCCCATAGCCTTGAGACTGGGTCCCATACACTGTTCCCATAACATGAAGTGAGCTTGCATGCACAGAATTATGTTATGTTATATAATTTCTGGCATCTTGCCAGCCTTGTTCCCCTATAGTACTTAAACAGGTAGGGACTCCCTGCTGGGTGCGATGATGAGAGACACACAAGGGGACAGGTGCCATGATGGGTGCCACGCTGGGGAGCAGGGGCCATGACACGAAACATGCAGACAGACACGCAGCTTGCAGCGTGCGTGGCTTTCCCACCCATGAATACAGGCATGCCAGACATCCCAACAGCTCTGTGAATATTTTTCCGTCTGCACGAAAACCATGAACCTTCCTGGCCTTGAAGGGCGGCAACGCACAGCCCTAAGGGCTACATGAAACCCCTGAGTTCAGAAAGGGCCAGGGAGGGCTTTGGGCCCCGGGGATTGCGTGTGACTGTGGCCGGACATGAGCAGGCCCAGTTGCTTGCAACAGTGAGCCTGGTGCGGCACCTCTGGTCTCCAAGCTGTAACCCTCAGCATCTCACCTTCCACAGGCACTGAGCACAGCGAGTCCATGCTTTTAGCTGGTCGGATAGTAGCTTTTTCCACTAAAGAAAAAAAGAAACAAATATCCCTGTTGAATGCATAGTAAGAGGAAGCTTTCAGAGCGATAGATCTGAAAGATTTTGTGTCAGCACACAAGAAAACTGTCTTTAGCAAAGTTTTTCAAACATTTATAATTTTTTCCCCACTCCACCCTGGATATTCCCACTTTCTGATTGGGACTGACCTTAAAAAACAGGGTATCTGTAGATCACAATTTCATTAACATTATACAGATAAAGACAAATTGTACTTTTTTCAAATACTAGCTGTTAGCAAGTGAGGAGTCCTGAGCCCAAAGTTATGGCACAAAAAGGATCCAAACATTCATCTGTGGAGAAGCCATGAGGCTCCAGGCAGGCCCTCCTATTTGGCAGGCCAGAGAGCGGGATTCTTGGCTACAGCCCCACCTTTCAGCACCGAGGAAGCTGGTGCAACAGGTGAGAGGGCCCAGGGGAATGGCCACCTCTCTCCCATGTGCAGCTCTGCTCCTTGAGCTCTCACACAACCTCACCCTGGAGCAGACACCAAGCAAACAAACCTTTTCTGAGTACCTCCTCTGTGCCTGGTGGGCCCCACGCATCTTTGTAAGCCACTTAAGCAGGTTTTTGGAAGAGTGCCACTTGACTCAGTAAAAGATTATTCTGGGCACAGGGTTAGGCACTCGGTGTTCGGGGAGCTGAATGAACTGGGAGGTAGTTCCTTCTAGATCAGGGTTGCTAGAAGGGGATTTTGGAAGCTGAGCAGGAGCCCCAGAACGCGGGGCGTCATGGTGATTTGAATTCAAACAGACTGTGCTTTGAATCTCAGCGCTGCCACTGTTTGGGCTCTGTGACTTCGGATAAGCAGCTTGCGTTTCCTAACCTTCCATTTTCTCATGTGTAAAATGAAACAGAGCTGTTGCGAGGATTAAAGGAGTAATGCATATGAAAGAAGTAGGTGTGCTAACCTAGAATGGGGTAAATGCTTGATAAAAAGTAACTACTGTTGTTGTTGTTATTCAGGGTAGACCAGGGTTCAGCAATAAAAGGGAAGCTGGGAGATGGTTCTAGAAGAAGCACTCAGAGTTGGCCTTAACCCAAACTGAGCTTTGTCCCTCTTTTAAAGTTTCCCCCTTTTTCCTTTTTGCTCCAAACCCGGTTCCTCTGCAGGCTCTGCACCAGTCCCTTGGCCTCCGCAGCTCAGGGGCTCTCACTGCTTGCTGCCCACTGTGCTGTGGGAAGACACAGCCATCTTCACTCAGACTCTTGAGGAGCCTCCTCACATCCAATAGGAAGCCAGAATTCTTATCCTTTGAAGATCTGCTATTTTTCACAAGTTGACAAACTGATGCATTATCCTAACACCGCCTGGCCAGCGACCCTTCGTTCGTGCATTCTGACACAAGCTTTTCCCTTTGTTTCCAGAAGCCACACTCCTGGACTTCTGCTGGGTTTCACAGGACAGCCTTTAGGGGCAGTGACCACGTGACCCCAAGTGTCGTGGGGGCGAGACACAGTTCTGTCTGCAGGGCCCTCAGTAATCGCCTTTCACGTTGGACCCTCTTTCTGATGGTGCAGCTCCTTGTGGCCTCGGTGGCCATAGCAGCTGCTTTTGGGAACAGTCACCAAGGATGTCCTGGCCCCTTTTCTGGATGGTAACTAAGCACTCGGGGCTCCTTGGCCCAAGGCTGTGTTCAGATTATATTTTTCTGTCTGGGACCTTCACCCCATGGCGACACGTCCACCAGTTCCCATGGCTTTGGGGTCTTCCTGCTCAAAGGAGTTCGCCTTTGAGGGCTCCCTGCAGCCCTCCTGTTGGTGGCTTCTCATTCAGGTGTAGCAGTTTGTGAGTCCCCATTCCACCAACACCCCAGTGTTTCTTATTTTTGTTCCATTCTCTCAGTATGGGTAAACATCCCTTTACCTGCTGTTCCTCCACCAAAAAACAATTCCCAGTGCTACTTACAATTTCCTTAGTTATGGAGTTTTGTTTTTAAAAAGCTTAGAAATTTATTTAAATGTGTTCATTTAGTGATTAACTTTTTTCACATTCACATTTCAACAAACAGCTGGTCTGCATGCCAGTAATGGAGACCATGCTGGTGGGTTGTGATCATGAGCTCCCCCGCACCGCCACCCCGGCCTTCAGTTGCTAGGGCTCCAGCAATGCCCCTGTGGTGGGAGGTGGCAAGGCAGGCAATAGGCCAGGTCACAGAGAGCGCCCTGTATTAACACTGATGGTTCTTTAATTTGAGCCCCGCATCCTGTGAAAATTCGGTCAGTTTGATGATCTACCTATGCTTAATTCATTTGTGAGATATTAATCCAGCAGTTTTCAGCCCAGGCTGCACATCAGAATCATCTGGGGAACTTTTTAAAAATCACCACAGACCTCCTGCGGCAAAGCTGGTCACCTGGTTGGTACAATGGCTGATATTTTGCCTGGGATTTGTTTTATCTATATTTATACTTATATCTACCTATACATCTATACCTATATTTTGCTGAATCATTTGAAAGTGAACTTCAATACCGTGATACTTCCTTATATACTTCAACTTTAGTGTACGTTTTCTAAGAACCACTAGGGTGCTATGAAAATTGACACTTCTAATATTCAATGTATTCATTCCCCAAATTGTCTTTTGTAGCCTTTTCTTCTTCCAAACTAGGATCCAGTCAAGGTTTGCTCATTGCATTGGTACATTTACCTTTTACAACTTGCTTTTATAATTATTGTTCCCATTTTAAAAAATCATACTTTCAATCTATAACACTAAAGAGTCATTAGGACAGGTATCTTTGGTCCACCTTTTCTGATACAATACTCACCCGGACAGGTTATATTCCCCGTTATAGTGGGTCCCTCAATTCATTCCTGTATCGATTCCTATTCATTGCTCAGCTACAACTCCCATCTCTCTTTAATAATCATGACTCTGACTGAGGGAGAAGGAACACATCTTCTTTATGATAGAGTTCAATTAATAAATGTCGAAGGAAGAATGAAAATAGAAAACGACCCTTTAACAAACATCACAGTAGCAACTGTTGTAGGCAGGACCCGTGATGGCTGCTAACATCGTGGATGAGAGTATGGTAGGAAACAGGCTATCTGCATAGTCTCAAACTCTCTCCCACAAGGTACTTCTTAATTGCAAAGGAAAAAACAGTAACTTTACAGGGACAAAACCGTGTAGGCAGCACTTTAACCCCGGTGGGTGTAACCTCACCCACCACAAGGCGCTGACATCATCTGCCTCCTGATACGACGCACTGCGGCAGGCACAGCACGCACAGCCTCTGTCTGATCATGAGGAAACGTGAGACAAACCCAAACTTAGACGTAGTCTACAAAACAAACGGCCAGTGCCCTGCCAAAGTGTCTAGGTCAGACAGACTGACAAACCGTTCTGGATTGGTGGAGATTAAGGAGGCCTGACAACTAAATACGATGTGGGTTCTTGAACTGTATCCTGGACCAGAAAAAGGACATCCGTGGGACCAATGGCCACATATGAGTCAAGTCGTCTGTAATTTACTTAATAGTACTATATTGATATTAATTTTCTGGCTTTGATCATTATATTACAGTGATGTGGTGCTAAAATTTGGGTAAGCTGTATGAAGACTATCCAGGTTATATATTATTTTTGCAACTTTTTTGTAGATCTAAAGTTGTCTGAAAAACCAGAAAGATGCTCTAGTTAACATATAAGTTTCTCTTTCAGGGCCAATGAGTTCAATGTGATCAAACCAAAGACTTAAAGAGCAGAGTTAGTGGGACAAGCATCTCATAAATGGAGCTGCTATTGGTTCTTACCTGAGAGCCTCTGTCCCCTGACAAACACACTCCCATTTCTGCTCAGCTTTGATTTGGAGTCTGATCCAGAACGTCCCAGATTAAATATCGACTTCCACTTCTTTGATTTACTGGAGAGCTTTCTTCTAAAAGAGCCAAGCCATAAAGGGTTAGTTTGGTAACTAGTCATTTCAGTGGGACTTTTCAATTGAGAAGGACTACCCCAAATGTGTCCTAGTTATGAATGGCTCTGACATTTCAGGAAATTCCTCTGTAAATGCCAAGTTGAGCCTGACTCTCACCGTATCTGGGAAGCCCTAGTTAACCAAGCTAGGCTTTCATGAGTCAGAACAAAGGACTGAATTCCTCAGAGGGAGAAGCAAAGGCATGCCATTAAAGGCAGTGGTGGGGCAAACAGAGGCCAGGATTGATGGGAGACTCAGAGGTCACAAGCAACCACACAGTTCTGGGAATTCTGGTGGTAAGCACTTTAGTCCTGGGTTTTCAAAGGTACCTATATACATATACATATACATATACATATACATATACATATACATATACATATACGCTTTTTACAGGAATAAACACTAGAGACCATACGCCTCGGTCCTGTTGTGCTCCCAGCACTGGGGGCCACACTACTGTCACATCCACAAGTGAGAAGAGAACTAGTGAAGACTTTTGGGGACTGCAAAGGGAGTGTATGAGAAAGGAACTTGGAGAAGAGTGTGGCTTGGGGGAGTGGCAGGCTGCTGGGTATGGTCAGTGGTCATGGCAGAGAAGTGGCCCTGGGTAGTCAGTTTGTCTCTCATTTTCCTGACGTCTGGCACCAGGCTGCCTCAGGAGGAGGTGAGGAAATTAGAGTGCTGGACTGAATCCCAGGAGCCTGGCACCGCCAGGGGTCACCACCAGGGGTCACCACCAGGGGTCCCCACAGAGGCTCTGCCCTGCCCTTGCCAGGTCCAGTGCTCAGACTTCAGCAAGTTCCAGGATAAAACCATGCAAACTGTGGGTTCCACAAAAATCCTTTTTTCTTCAAGGTTCTCACGGAACACCCAGATCTCAAGCCCAGCATGTTTTTTTAACCATTGATCAGAGGAGATCTGCTGTGCTGGGTGGTTTCTTTGAATCTAGCCAGGTTTTTTCAAGCACTTGGCCTTGGGGTAGATTTCACAGGGTGGCATAAACTGGGGTATGGTGCACCTCAGGTGTGGTTGAAGGCACAGAGAAAATGCACTTGATGATCCTTCTGAGGTATGTTTCTTCCTGATCCCTGAGTGGAAGTCATTCTCCAGGGATTCAGGGGGAGGAGCACTGGGGCTCAGTCTTGAGAGCTCACCATCATGCACTCTAGAAAGTGGAAGGGTTCTTGGCAGGTTGGTTCCAGCTGTTTGATCCCCATAACGTGCAGTGTGACAGATGCCTCCTACAACTGTATAATGTGAAGAGCTCCTTTCCCTCCCCCAAAGGGAAACAGTCCTGCCATCGGGGGAGGACACCGACAAGAGTTCTGAGGAGCCTGTTTTCATAGTGACCAAACAGCGAGGATGACACTCTCCAATGAAAAGATTGCCTTTCAGCCCCTCCACCTACTGTTTGCCTACAATTTATGACTCCAGCTACAACGGTTGCCTCCTTTTTACAGTGGAGCATGAGGGTGAGGGGAGCAAAGGGATGTGTTGAGAGTAGGGCTGCAACAAAGGAAGTGAGAGGGAGGAACGAGGAAAGAAAATATTCCATGATTTAAAATGATGTTCAGTGTGTTTTGGGGGAAGAGGGTGGGCTCTGGCAGGCATGAGAGGAGGAACGGAAGCCAGACATGGCATCTCCAAGTCCTGCGTGCCCTGACCTCCCAGGCTAGATTGGCGCTATCTGTCAACACGTCCTCCATTCATCTCTGTATCTTCTGTGAAAAGTTTTATGGAGGTGAAGGGTGGGGGAAGGGAGTCAAGTTTTTATTGTTTCGTTTTGTGTTTTAGCAAACTTCCTTTTGAAAATGTCAAGCGTGCTTTGTCAAAACTAAGGGGTAAGGGGTTTCATTCACGACTCTTGATACTGCTGAGCCCCAGTTCCATCGTGGTACCAGGGATCTCAGGCCTTGATAACCCTGGGGCAGCGAGCGAAGGTATGAACCACTGGTGAGAGACAGTTGTAGAGACAGCTCCTTTCTCTTCTGGAAAGTACCCTTACACCCCAACACAGACTGCATCCCCAATGCATGCTGTCATCATGGCCCCGAGACTATGTTTCTTCCTCCTCTGTGACCCTTCACACAATCATCTCCCAGAATTGCAAGTAATGCCACTTACTTGTTGTCTGGTAACTCAAGGACAGTGTGGAAGCGGGTGCCCATGGGAGGGACAATCTCAGGCAGGCTATTCTCCCTCCTTTCCTTTCGAGCAGGATGGTTAATAGCCAAGCTCCGGGCCTGAGCTTCTTCCAGGCTCACCAGTTTCATGGGTAGGGACAGGGCTGGCAATGTCAGGCTCTTCATGATGGGCCGGTTTTCTGTGCAGGGAAGAGAAGAGCTCATAGACTTCCGGGAGGAGGCCTGTGGACTGATCCATCCAGATTCCCCATCCACAGCTCCTCCCTTCCTGACGGGGCACTCTAATTGGGTCTGGCGGGGACTGAGGTAGAGTCTGAACACAGGAGGAAACTGACAACCCAGCAGGCCAGACTAGCCACAGGGCCATCAGGAGGTAAACTGCACTAACTGTATTTTTCAAAGAGTGATCATTCATTCATTCATATGACAAACATGTATTGAGCACTTACTGTAGGCCAGAGTAGCAGCAGTGGGTCTTTAACCCTGGGAACTGCCCAGTGCTTTGGCCAGGTGGGAGGTAGGCTAAGGCAGGAAATTGCCCCTTCTCTCCACAGCTGGAAAGCAGGGGCTCCGAGGCAATTTAAGGTTGGAGCCTATACTCTGTCTAGATCACCTAGGCTTATATCCCTGCAGGAAAAAAAATGCATTTTACAGTCTATACTATTCTCTAAAAGATAAGAGGCTATTTACTCACTAACCAGTCATCTTCTAGTATATGTAAGCTAACCCTTTCTTTCTAAGAAAGGGTTTTGTTTTTGTTTTGTTTTGTTTTTTAAAGAAGTGATGACAGATCAGTGGAGTCCAGAGCTCCCTCTTTTCTCCAAGTCAGTGGTTCTCAACTTGGGGCAATTCTGCACCATTTCCCTCCAGTCAGGGGTATTTGGCAACATCCAGAGACATTTTTGGTTGTCACAGGTTCACATGGGGGTGTTACTGACACCACTGGACACAGGCCAGGGATGCCTTAAAAAAAAAAAAAGATCTAAGTCTGCCTCTATTTAGCCTTTTGTCAACTTTGCCAGTTTTCCGTAACTTTGGAAGGTACAAAGGGATTAAAAGATAGCTTGGACCAACTGAGACTCAGAAATCATTTTTTGTATAGGACTTGCTTAATTTTCAGAAAGCACATTGATAGTATTGTTTCTCTTTGCAGAGCATGGCCCTCTCTGGGTAGAGAAAAATAAAACCCCTGAAAAAGGGCCTTGGAGGAAATGGAGACAGAAAGTGATCACGTGGCGTTTCCAGGGAGGGTAGCAGGGCGGCCCTTCAGTCGATTCAGTGACTCTGTGATCCCACAAACTTGCCAGTGATGTTTCTGACTTTGACTCACTTTTCCTACTTAATCCAAAAGAGGTTAAAGTATTTAAATTTAATTTGCTTTCAATATTTGTTTGTAGATTCTAGATTATTTAGTGACTTAATTATTTACTTAAGAAGATTAAATCACTCTTCGAGGAACTAGAACAGGGGGAGAACATACAGGGCAGGGTCAGGAGACCTCGGTTTAGCACCTACCTCTCCCCCTACTTCTGGGCTCCAGTCTCCTAAGGCCTCCTCCTCATCTCTACTTAGAGTTTAATAGATATCTCTAACTCCATGTTTCATAATGGAGTTTGTGATTTCCGTCCTCACCAGTACCTCCTCCGATCTTCTCCAACTTGGCAAATGGTACCATGGATCACCCAGTCGTGTACCCCAAAACCAGTAGTAGTAATTTTCCATTCGTTCCTTTCTTTGATGCATCCCCTTCTCCCACATCCAGCCTGTAATCAAGTCCTATAACCCACCCTCTGAAATATATCCTGACCCCAGCCACTTTCCTCCGCTCCTATTAACATGCTAGCGCAGGCCACGATGATTTCCCCCCTGGTTTCTGCCATAGCTCCTGAACTGGTCTCCCTGCTTCCAGCCTTGTTGCCTGCAAGTCGCGTCTTCACACAGCAGCCAGAATGCTCAGACCTGAGATCACTCCCTGCTCCAAAGCCTCCAATGCTTCCCACAGCACTGGAAACAGCCCAGACTCTTAGCATGATCTGCAAACACCTCCATCTCCTCCCCCTCTTCTCTTTGCCCTCTGACCCAGCGGTCTACAAAGACACACAGTAAAATTTTTTTAATGTATACTCCCATATATATGTATTTGTAAATTATACACATTTACCACTGTATTAGTATTAATATAATAAAAATATTAAAAATCACAGAAATTATAAAGTATACAATAAAAATAAGTGAAAAAAGAAACTAGTAATAGTTTTTTCTAACTCCCATACTTCAGTACTTTGGTCTCCGGTGCCCCATAGGTGGAGCACCCCACTTTGGAGCCCACATTGGCTCTCGCCACACTGGCCAACTTCCTGCAACTCTGTGAGCCCCTTCCCATCCCAGAGGTTCAACACTCCCTGTCCTCTGTGTGTGGGACATTCATTGCCCAGATTCTCACATGACTGGTTCCTTCAGTCATTCAGTTTCAGGTCACAGACCACTTCCTCAAAGACCATTACCACTCTGTACCCAAATAACACCCCCAAGTCATTTCCCATTTCATCACCCTGCTGTCTGTTCTTCTTGGCACTTATGGTCTTTGAGGTGATAATGCATTTATTCGTAAACTTATTCATTGCCAGTCCTCCCAACCAGACCATAGCTCTCTATGCAGGGCAGTGTCTTCGCTATTTGAGTAATGACACTGTCCTCAGTGTCTCCAGCAGTGCCTGGCACACTAGAGGTACCCAACATATATTTACGTTTTAATGAATCTCGCTGCTCTCATTTATCAGTTAAAGGTACTGGACTCTATGGCTTCTATAATCTTTCCAGTTTGAAATAGAACCCTATTTCCAAATCTAGAATTCCAGAGGATATGACTTATTCTATTTTATGTGTAAATTAACTGTTACCTTACCAGACTCAATGCAAATTCATAATAAGAACATTTAAATAACATGTATAGAATAGGAAGTATCAGAGGCGATCAAGAGTTGAAGGGCCAAGAGTAAACTGGATTTCAATATGCAAGACAAAAGATGATTAAGGCAATGGTCACCAAAAGAACAGGCATTTCCAGGTTAGAATTAGGAACAACATTAACACTAAACATGGATTTACTGTCTAGAAGAACACTATACAACAGTTATTAACAATAAATTAACCACAGTGGTTTATCTTTTT